>WBMZ01004897.1:17976-128873 GCA_013400975.1 Atrichornis clamosus
AAAAAAAAAAAAAAAAAAAAAACACCAAAAACCCACCCAAACAAGCAAAACCAAAAACCCCTAAAATACCAAACCATGCTCTGTGTGTTTTTAGAGACAAGCATCCTTTAGACTCTGGGTTGCTCTGCTATCTACACTGAGAGCATCTCTGATCTCTAGCCTTGGCATCTGCAGTTCATGTCACCCATCTCTAGACTAAAGCTCAGCAGCAGTCTTAGCCTCCCCCATTTTAGTTACTGGCCTTTCTAGAAGTTGGTATCTGGCCACAAGCAGAGTCACAGATAAAAGGGAAAAGGCTCATGCTGTGCTAGTTTGTATCCAGAGTAGTAACACTAAGAACATGTATGGAAAATCTGACATGTATAAAGATCACTAGTCAGTACACAAAAGTATCCCTGTGAGGTAGGTAATCACCCACCTTTACAGATGGGCAAACAGGCTGAGAGATGTGACGACCATGCAAAGGCCAGAGAGCATGGAAAGGAGCTAAGGATTCTCAATCTCTTGGATCATTCTTCTCTCCCCTTTCAGACTCATCACTCTGCTTGTGACATTGTTATAATCCAAAACACCTTTGTAATTATTAACTACAAGGGTAAAAAAAAGCAAGTACCATAACATAAGCTAAGGCCAGGAGCAAGTAAAACCTCTAGCCCAGTTTTAGGCTCTATGTTTCTCTTGCAGTTTTCTACGCAAACGTGTTGCTTTCCAATGCTGTCTTGGATGGGCTGTGATAAGCCTTTCAGGAGCCTCATTGACACTGGCATTCTCATATTTTCAGTACAGTTTGTGTTCCCTAAGCTATAGCTGACTGTACAGGGGAAGACATGGATGCAATGTGTTGTCCTTAACAGTACAGGAATTCTCCATCAAGGTGCTGGGGAAGTGGAAGTTTAAAAAGAAACAGAATCAAGACAGTGTTGCAAGCAACCCCCCTTACCCTCAGGAAACGCCCTTCTCCTCCATGGGAGGTGCTTTGTTCTCTAACAGTGGCCAATTAGCAGGAATGCTCTTCACCTAACTTGGGAGGAAGGCCTTGAGTGATATTCACAGGTAGGTGGGAAGAATGCCACCTGTCCCCTTGATGCAGAGTCCAACATACACATTATTTCACAGCAAAGGAGACGAGGGATTGTTAGAAACAGCATCTTGGACAAGCAAAGAAAGAGGAAAATTAAAGCAGCCAAGCAGCAGATTTCTGGCAGAGTTGCCTCAGAGCTCCTGAACAATCGCCGCTGTTCTGTCCCATGACTGTCAGTGCATGGTATGGATTTTTCTAATTAGATCGCAACAATCCGAGCCTCCTCCTCCCCCCTCCTGCCACAATGAAAGGCTCACTGCAGCAGCTGCCTCTGTGGCAGGTCTCAAAGTCTGTGTATAAAAGGAAATGGAAAGACAGAGATGGACTGGTCCAGAGTTAAAACCCAGTATCATAATAATATTAATCAATAATCATCATATGAACAGTGAGGGTGCAGCCTAATGGATGTAGGCCCTGTACACTGCGGACATGTCGTTGTCGGACTGGTCCAATGCTTTTGCTCGTTTATAGACCTAGAGAAGAGAAATCAGAAAAGGATCAGAGCTTGCTCTTGTGTGAAGCCTTTCCCCAGCAGAAAAATTCCTCTGCTGAACACTGCAACCAGAGAACTGCACAGTATGTCAAATAATCAGAATGCAGATCAGAAAATGCCAGGTCTCTGTTGAGGCCATCTGTGTTTCCTGATGCAACATTCTAAGAGCTTCTACAATCAGAACAAATTCAATGCCACCCTAGTCAAAATATATTTCAATCACTGTTTCCTTGTCTTAGAGATGATGTAATTCTTAGATCTGTGCTTCTTGTTGACAAATGGCTCCATTGAATAAATGCTGAACACACCTGAACACAGAACAACTCTTACCTCGTTAGCAGCAGCTGCCATAGGAGTTGGGTGGTTGACAGAATCGCCCAGTGCAATAGCTAATCTAAGATCCTTCTGTATGTATTTCAGGTAGAAATCAGGTTTAAAGTTTCCTTGCAAGATATCTGTTGAGAGGAACCCATGCAAAAAGTAAGCATTACAAAAGCCAAGCCCACACCGCAAGGGGCTGCAGTTCAACACCAATCTCTCTGTCTATCGCTGATCACTTTCTCTACTCTCTGTCTTCATCAGGCCACAGCAGATGATGCCATTATTGCCCACAGACAAAGTGAGCTCAGATTTCTGAGAAGCTTGCCCTCCATTTCACTTGTCATCATGCTCCAATGAAATCCAAACTTAAGCTCTAAGCAGTCCTAATTCAGATTCTCAGAAGCCCTGACTATGAAGGGGAAGGAATGGAACTCAACTCTTCATTTCCAGAATGCTTAAAATAATGATAATCCCAGGCTGATGAGGATGGGACTATTATTTTCTACCTTCTGCCACTATCTGAAAAGCTGCAAGATTTTAACAAATGGCCTGTAAGAAAACAATGTAAGAGAACTTTACTTTGGCACTTCTGGTCCAGGAAGATGCTGGCAAGTTGTCCCTGATTGAGGATATCCAGAAGGGTCTGCTGGGACTGACCAGTCACTTGAGCCAAAGTCAGTCCTTCTGCTATTGTTGCCATGAAGCTGCCTTGGACCATGTTCACGATCAGCATCATCTTGGCAGCATTGCCTACTTCACCTGGGAGCAAGACACACCATTGGGATTCCTCCAGCAGAGAAACAGCAGTGCTGCTGCCCCAGCCCACACAGCAGTAATGCCACCGGCCTCTTCACACCAAGCACTTGGTAGTTCTCCCTTCCCCTGAAAGACTTCAGAAAATGCTCCCATTTTCCAAGCACTCAAAGGAATGGAGAAATCCTAAGAAAGTATGATTTAAACCCAAAAGCATCACAGATCCTCCAAAATAAGCCAGTGTTCAAAAAAGAAACCTTAGTCTGCAGGCTCTGAAACTGGCCAAGTTCTAGACGAGCAGGCCAATTTCCCACACTGCCCAAGGAGACAAGATGACACTTACATCTCAAGACTTCTTGCTGAAATTCCCAGTCCTTGCACTAAGAAACTGCTGTCAGGCCCTTCATGTTTCAATTACCTAGGAAAAAAGAGGTCTTCCCCATGGCTTGGAAACAGCTGCTGCAGTCCTCATATAAACCCCTGTCGCCAGCTGCCAGGATCACAAGCATTCCATCATTAGAGAGCTGCTGGTTTCCTGAGACTGGTGCTTCCAGAAAGCGACCACCTCGGGACACTATCACCTAGGAAAAGAGCATCTCAGGTTAGCTGTGCGCAAACAGCACCAGGAACATCATTCAGGGCATTCCTGCCCCTGAGAAAAGAATTTTAAAGCAGAGCAAATAGCTCCGACATAAAAACAAGAGAGGAGAGAACTAACACGTGACGTATCACACTGTATCCTGCCATGGGTGCTTAAGACCAATAGCTGACCTCACACTCCAGCAAGACCTTCCTGCACTCATCACTACTGTGTATGTTTTAAGCAGCTGAACTGACATGCTTTAGTCATGGCACCCTGTACTGGTCAATGGACCAGTGCTGAAGGTGTGTATGTAGCATGGGAATCTCAGAAGATTGATTGTTAGGATATTTTCTCCCTTTTGTTCAGAGAGGAAAGGCCTTTGACAGATCTCTTCAGTCAGAGGTTTACTAATATGTGTGATTTGCATTCTCCTAATTGATGTTACACACTACTGCATCACCAACATATCTGCTTAAAACTTCACCAAAACCAGCTCCCCTTCCTTGTGCAACCACACATGCTGTCGTCGAGCAGTGGGAAACAATCAAGATGCCAAAAGGAAAACAGCGATACCACAGCAGAAATTATCAGAACACTTCTAGAGAAATCCTCTCTATAATAGTATTTCTACAGAATGAAACCTCTACAGAATGAAGACATTCCTCTTCCCCAACCAGAGCATTTAAATGAAGCAGATTACACATTTTAGCAGTTATTAATCCAGACAGGGTTTTACCCTCCAGTTTGCTACAGAGAAGACCAACCTGTATATAAATACTTCCTAAGGGGTCAAAATCTGGCTGTTTGCACTGGTGTCAGGTAACAGCCCTGCCAAATTTACAGGCTTTGCTGGCATCACTAGGGAACATCCCATCCAACTTTGTTTGCTGGTCAAGATTTGACATGTCTTATTTGCCTGGAACTTGAAAGTCTCCCAAAAGAAACACAAAGATCTCTAGAAGCAGCTTTAATACCAACAGGTAATAAACCACCTGAACCAACATGAACTGCAGAACTGCTGCTGAATCACAGCTGTTAATAGGCTCAGTTCAGTGATTACCTGGGCCAGCTCTGTGACTGTATCTGCATCCACGGTGGACATATCCACATAACACTTCCCTGGGCGAATCCCCTGCAACACTCCACTTGGACCAAGCACCAGCTGTGGAGAACAGAAGAGCGGTAAAGCAATAGCGTGTCTGCAGAGAAACCCCACTTCTGCAGGACAGGAGTCTGGGGGAGCCTGGCACTGCAGTGGCAGACTCCCAGAAGGTTACCAGAACCTGCCCTCAAAGGGTTAGTTTTCAAAATGTATGATTTTTGTTGGGACATTTATTTTTACGTAACTATACTGCTCAGCATCTACAGTGACCCAGGCTATTGTGATTAGCAGGAATCAGAACTGGCATTCAGTGACTGCATCTCATAGTCTAACCAGCAAAGTAAGAGCTGATCCTTACATCCTTTGCTGCTTTTGGATCCGATACACAGGCAAAGGTGATGTCACAGGTGGAGACTACTTCAGCAGGGGTTCTTCCCAGACGTGCACCCTCCTGGATGAACAAATCACACTGCAAAAGGCACAAGTCCAAAGGTAAGACAAATTAAATACAGAGCAAATGGGTTCTTGGCATTTTGCTGTAAAAACTTCACTGCAGCAAAACTCCACTGCTGGACACAACTCTAAAGGAGCCAGGCATGCTAATTACACAGCAACTTCTTCTTCTGTTGCTTTGTCTACACACATGGGGCTATTTTGCAGCTTTTCTGAAGAACAGGTAAATAACTTTGAAAAAAAGACACAAAGAAACAAAACTCTTAGGTGAAACAATAAGAATGTTGTGGGTTTGAGTAGAGATTATTAGGGGGAAAAGGGAGATTTAGGGAAAAAATGGTAAAAGGACATAAAAGGTGTTACTGGACAGTAAACACAAACATGCACAGCTGAGACTGATGTATTTCAGTGAGCTGCTGCATCAAAATCTTAGCTCCTTCTTACCCTATCCCCTCATACTAGCCACGTTTTGCTGTTGAAAAAATAAATCTTTTAATCCTCTTTTGACAAAGTAACCACAGTGCCCTTCCTGCATTGATATTCCACAGCATCATCTGAGTACCACATCTCCCTGTTACCTACTCTTCCTCTTCCACTGCAAAGAATAACACTGTCTAGAATATAAGTGCAATATAACCTCCATTTTCACTTTGAATACCCCTAATAAAGCCCTTCTCCATCCTGGTCTCATTACACAGCAGGTTTTCAACAAAACCCTTATTACCACAACATGACCAGCACAACAGATGTAGACAAAGCTGTGGTTGAGAAGCACACCTCCATTTCCTTTTTGGCCAGATGCATGACACTCTGTCTTGGCTATTCACATCAGCAGTATTTCCAGAGGCACCTTACATCCCATTCCTTGACACGTATACAAGGTTGTAATTTTTCTGACAACTCTATCTCATACAAAAAGAGAGTGGGGTGGTGTAGTAAACAAATAAAAAGGATTGTTTCGCCATTATCTCTTTGAAGATTAAGGTTGAAAATTAAACTTTTAAGATGCCTTTAACAAAAACTTTAGAAATTGCTTTATTTTAGAAAATGAAAAACCCTGTTGAAAGCTATTAACACGGCTTGTAGTTGATACACTAAGCGAGCTAGCACCAGACTTTTTGATACACTAAGGGAACAAGCGGCTAATTTTTGATACATCAAGCAAGTAAGACAAACTTTTTGATACATAAGGCAGGCCAGCCAAAGAACTTCATGAAGTGCACCTGAGGACTGTCACACTCCAAACCCTCTCTCTATAATCAAGTACCTAACCGATCACTGGCTGTGCTGCTGGAATCCACAGAGTGCTGGGGTCTTTGCTGTCTGCATGGTCCTTCGCTATCTGGGCTGCACCTACCAGGCTGCTCGAGTTCCCCCACATCCCCTCCCGCTGCTCCTGCTGCCAGGGCTCTGCTCCCTCTCTGGCTTCCCTGACTGCTCTGCAGGGACTTCACCGGGGAAAGAGCCCTCGCACCCGACACAGATCTCCCCCATGGCACTCTGTAAGCCAGCGCTGGACCCATGGCGGTGGTAACCCTTTCCTGTGCTTCTCATAATTATTTTGGGCATTTTTCCTACTTTTCTATTTTCTCTCTTTCCTTCTTCTTCTATAAAAAGTTAAGTTATATATCGCTTTGGATCCCAATATTTAACTTCATTTCAGTCTCGCTTTTGGGTAGGTTTAGAACTGAGTTCCTTTCCTCAGTTGTTGATCGAAGCAAACTTGCCTCTCCTCCCCTTAAGGGGACTGGAACAGGTGGGACTGGTCACATAAGAATAACCATACTAGAAAAGACCACAGCGGCACCTAGTCACAAGTGCCCACCAACAAGCACCTAGGAAACAGGAACAGAACAAGGTGGTGAGCGTATCCTTGTGCTTCCTTGGCATCCTCTCTGAGGCACCACTGATGGATGACTCCATGAGATACAGGGGACGTGTTTAAGAAAGGTTTAGGCACATGCCTACCTTCTCAGCAGTCCGGTTCCAGACAGTGACAGTGTGACCCATCTTCAGCAAGTTGGAGACAATACCACTTCCCATCAGACCAAGGCCCAGAAATCCTATCCTGAGGGTAGAGACAAACATTAATGCAAGAGAAAGCAATCACTGTCAGTTTCTCATGGTGTTAGAAATGATGAAGAGCAAACCGGAGCATCATCAGCAAAAAAAATCCCCAAACAAGTATGTTCCACTGCAGACACAGCTACAATGAGTAAATGAGCTTTAAAAGCAAGCGGGGATTTATTTTGCTTACCAAGCATCCCTAACAATTTCATGAACAAAGTCTTTAGCCTACTTCAGAAGATCACCTAAATATTAAAGTTTGGACATTCTGGGTTCTTTTTGTTTGTTTGGTGAGTTTTTTGTATGGTTTTTTGTTTACTTAAATTGCTATTTGTGTGCTTTTTGTTGCCAGCCATTGCCTTACTGAAGTTAAAGGAAAGATTTAGAAATGAGCAGGTACTTCTCTAATTAATCTTCTGATTTTAAAACCAAGTCACACATACAATGCTTGCTTGTATAATTTAATGATACATTACAATCTTTAATAAAGCCCAGCAAGGACTACTGGGCTAAGCATCACACCAGACTGAAGACTAGTCCCTGCTCTACAGATGTAATTTCAGACATACGAAGAAAGGAAGTATTAGGCCAGGACAGGTCACCGTGAGTCCCAAACAGCCTTCCTCTCCTTCCCCACTCCCAAGCTAGAAATAGTTTTGCTTCCCCCATTCAAAAAAAAAAAAACAACCAACCACGAACCTGCAAACAAGTCCCTACAATCACCTGCAACAGGAATTCCTTTGCAGATATTGCTGCAAGGACCCTTTTATCCATCATGCAGCTTCCCATGAAACCCAGTCTTAAGAGAGATTCCGAAGCCTTCCATTACACATCCAATGTAACTTCACAATGAAATCTATCTGGCAATTCCCCAGTTACCTCTGCAGAATTAGCCACACTACAGCTGCACTGTGGCTTTCACAGGCTACCTGTCCTCTCCCAGCTAGCCATGCTGCCTTTTCTTCAAGCAAACCAATTTAGACAGGGCTCCTTACGTGGCCCAAACAAGGTCCACCTATTTTCAAGTCTCTAAAACAGCAGAGATATTCCTTCCTTCCCAACCCTCCTCTGAAACGTACTTTCCTGAGAGCCTGTTTTACCTGAATAGCTTCATTGTTACTTTTGTTCCCCTGCAGTACAGGTGAGAAGTGACATCCCGTGAGAACTGCCCCAACAGCAAACAGCAAGAATGGCCTGAACTGAATTTGAACAGAGCGGAAGTTACAGAGTGAAACAGGAAGCTTACGTTAGGCTTCTCACTCTAGAAATGAGAATGGGGGTGTAAGCAGAAACCAAGAGAGCTCACGTGCTACACACCAAAGCTCTTGTGATGGAAGAACAAACCCCTCTCTTCCTCTTGTATTCTGAATGCTCAGGAAAGCATTGAAAGAATCCCAGTCAATTGCCAGGCACTACTGGAGACAGATCCCCTTTTAGCTTCCTGCCTCATGCAACACTCAGGAACACTGCTGCGAACATCCTGCAATGGGACCTACTGGAAAGAGCAACTGCAGAAATGCCCCAAATTGCACATATACCCAGGATAGTACTTACTCTGAGTTTTGTATTGTACAGCCCTCTTTGTTTTTAGCTGCCACCCTCCTGCCTTGCCCCCCAGAACAGTTACATGCAACAACCGAAGAGATGTGCAGTTCAAGGGAAATGTTAGTTTTATTCATCCTCAGTGACAGGCTGGATAGCGGCTGCATGTGCGAGCTGGGAAGGAGAGAAAAGGAAATGGCTGAAGTGTGTTACAGATCTTACTTTTTGTCTGTAGGTGTGATGCTGCCATTGACTGCTGTGCTGTCTGCTGCCTGGATGGAGGTTGATCCTGTCTCCTGAGGGGAGAAGATGGGGGGAAGTAATAATAAAAACAGTATCATGCACAGCTCTGGAGGAACTGCAAGGCATCGTGACAATAAAAATACATAAAAAACAAGTTTTGCTTTACCTCTTCACAAACCTTCAGCTTCTTTGTGATGGCTTGATAGCAGACAGCTGGCTATATGGAGAACACAAAGCATTTTAGGGGAAGAACAGTGATGATTTGCTCTGCTGAGCAAAGAGACCATATCCCTGTTCCACAGCAACAGGCAGCTTACCCTCCCACCACCATCTGCAACACAGGACAACTCTGGGGCTTCCCTCAAGGGGACAAAATAAAACCGAAAACATATTGCAAGATGTTGAGATTGTTCTTTCCCCCCTTGCCTCAGCGATTCAGCCTGCCTTCTAAGAGGCACTGCAAACTTCCTTTTGTAGTTCCTATGACAGGCTTCACTGGAGGCATCAGAACCCAGGCCATCTTTACTCCCACATTTAGCTCTTTGAAGCCTGGCCTCACATCTGTGCTCGCTGTCTCTGCAGCTGTGCAACCAAAGCCTTCTGGTTAGTATGAGAAGGCATGTGTCTTTCTACAAACACTAAGGCAAAGGCTGCTACTCCCTGTGCTTACTGTGAGCTTGTCTAGATAAACTGTTAGCAGCTCTTAATCCTTTTGGCTCTGCCCAGATCCTCAGCAAGACATAAATCCTTTTATGTTTAATTTGATTTTCTCTCTTCCTCCTGATGTTCACTGCTGAATATAAAATCCTGCAAGGCTTCTGATTTTTGGGAGATAAATTGTCTGTATTTTACAAGGAGCTTTTCTGGTCCTGAACATTTTCCTGCAAAATTCAGTGAATTGACAAACCTAACCAGATGAAGAAAATGATAGGACAACCATGAAACCCAATCAAATAACAGGATTTTTGAACATAAAAATAGCTTTTTCTGCCCATCAATATTTATTCTACACAATTTATTCCAACAGATCTGTCAAAACCTAGTGGTAGATAATCTTTAATGACTTAAAACTATTCACTGTACTTCATGCTAAATCACTCTAAATCTGAAGGCTGGGAAGTAATTGAATTGCAATCTGCCACCAGCCCCCAATGAAGAGAATTCTGGAGCTCTTTACACATGCTGCTTATATTCAGTTCCAGCAAACGGAAGGACGCCAAGCTATCCAGCATCACGATCCTGTCTGCCAAATCCTTACCTTCTCTGTCTGGCTCAGTAGGAAGTGATGAAAGTGTGGATCACTGTCCTTCACAGGCTACAAAGAGAGAAAGTACAGCCTCAGAAACATTTCCAGAGAGTCACTGAGCAACCAGAGCACAACTCCCTTGCTCTCCTAAGCTGCATGAGAACAACAGCTTAAGGTGGAAAATACAAAATGCATCAGATGTCTCAAGCAGCCTGTTTCAATTAAGCAGTTTGCATTGTGTTTCATTCTCAAAACCAAAGCCATTCAAACTAAATTCCTCATTTTTGGACATCTGTAGGAAAACCAAAGAAGTATATGAGGAGGATTAACAGGAGAAGAAGAAAATTCATATTCCATTCCTTCCTCTCCTAAGCAAATGAAAACACTTAATTTTCCAGCTTCCAAGGATTCCTTAAAACAGCATTCTGAGAATTGGCTGGAGATTGCCACATGCCAGGGAAACCCCTCCTAACAGTAACAAAGACTGCAGGCTCAGGTACCTCACTTCCCCAGTGAGCATCACATACACTAGTGGAATCACACTGCTCTTACTCTGCTTTACACATCACTTATTTATTCAACAAAACTGGAAGGTTTTCAAAAGCTGCTTATGAAGGAATCAAATGAAACCACCCCATATGATAGTATTCACAATAGGACAGACTATCCACATCACCTGAAGTTTTGGGAAATCAGTCCCAGGAATACTTTTGAAACAAGAAGTACAAAAATGAGTACAGCAAGTTAAGTGTGAATCTGCAAATGGTTCCATAGAGACAAAAATTTCACTTCCCAGCATATTTCTCAACTGTCTGGGATATTGTTCAGCTTTGTTATGCTGCAGAATGTTCTGACACAAGGAAGATAAGATCTCGCTATTTTACAGCCAGACAAAAGGTCCTAGATTTGCTGCCACAAACTCAGTTCCTAGATGTAAAGCTTCTTACCTCACTGACGCTCGGTGGCCATTTAAATCCAGCCACTGTTCCAGTCATCACTCTCTTCACTGTACTTGACTCTGGAATTGTGAGGTCCTGAGGAGACAGAAGGAAGATCATAAAGAGCTTTACAACCTGGCTCAAGGGCTGGTCACAGCACGTTCATTATATGAGCACACACAGATAGCTCTGAAAGCACTACAAACGCCTTCCATTCCACAGGCCTTTCCACGAGCATTCCTATTTAAACACAGTGTATTATCAACACAGGTGAGGTGAGGAAAACATGAACTGCTAACAAAAGAATTCAACCACAGTTATGGTTTCTGGAGAATCCATTCTTCACACCCAAGAGGAACTGCACTTGTACACTCGTGCAATGAGCAGAGAAGCAAACAAACATGTTTGATCCACTATTTATCTCTGGTGGATGCAAAAAGCTTAACAAATAGGTGAAGATCATTACAGAGGTCTAAACTATTCTAATCCCGCCCTGTCACAAAAGAATAGCCTACCTGTTATCAGGACAACCTTCAAAGCATAAGGCTGACAGCCACATCTGCTTAAGTTTACAGAATCCATGAGGCAACTGGTATGTGGGCTGCCTCACCCACTCAACAGGCCCTGGTTTGTAATGTCATGATAGTACTTAACACATTGGGGCTTTTACTGTTGAGCAGATTAAACTTTATCTTTTATTTCCCAAGTCATATAGGTCTTTATGCTCTAGGTCATAGATATATGCTATAGACATACAGGTCTTTATGCTACATGAGAATGCACAGGACTTCTGCGTAATATGTGCTTTCTTCCTGAACTGAGGGTTCAGAAATGAAATCGCATTATCTCCCCTCCAAAATTACTTTCTGAAAATGCACAATATACCTTAGTACCCATACGTAAGCACAAGAGAAAAACACTGTTTGCAAAAATGGCCAGAGCACAACTCCTGGAGGTAACCCAGAACGATGCAACTGTCCAAGTGTTAGCAAGGACAATGCAGACATCAGTCTTCAAACTTAGAAGTGTCTAGGGAGAGTACTGCATACTTCAGCCGGTAAACTGTGGATGAAACCTGCTTTCATACTTATGAAGTTCTGTTGGTCCTTCAAAAATATTAATATAAGCTTAAAAATGAGAGTATGTGAACGACCATGCATGGCCACAGAGCCTTTCTAGACAGCACATCTAAGCAACAACTGGATTCTTGAATTTTATGCATCCTTATTGCTTGGAAAGCCAGAATTTGGACTAGGATGGGGCAAAAAAATCAAATACCAGTATTATATTAATTCAGGACAACAACATAAATGTTTTCTACCCTAAAGCTAAGAACTTGGGGAATGTATGAGAACCAGCAAGAAGACAAGATTTAAAAATTACTTCATAGGCTGAAAAACAGAATTAAGGCAATACTTTTATATTTTCATGGCAATTATTTTAATTGTCACTTTCCAGAAGCTGTAAGGCTTACTTTCCTACCTTACCCTGCTTATTTTCCTGGTCAGTTATCACACAGCTGGCCACCACTGTGTGGTAAGTTTAAAACCACTCTGCTTGCCACGTGCCAGTAAAATAATTTCTACCACCACAATTAGCTCATTCGAAGCACTCCAATGCCCTGAGGAAGTTAACACAGTAAAACCTATGCATGTAATGCGTCAGCACAATCAGAATTCTCCCAGCCAGTAGTTTTGATCAATTTTGGCATGAATCTAGCTCAAAGACACAGAAGCATTTTGCAAGTGAAAAAAAGGCCCTGTGGCTTACTGTAACAGAAATACATGGAGACACAACACGCTTATGCGAAGACACTTAGAAAAGGGAAACTTATGCTGCCAATGGAAGCATCTTCCTGCATCACTCAAGACACAAGTTCTGTACTTATTAGTTGTAATTCACAAATATGCATCCATTCCTCCCCTCCTCCAACCTCCCTCAAAAGAAGAAACTGATGGGATCTGTTGTGCAGCCTAATTTCACAGACACTGGCTCTAAAAAAGAACCAGTATTTCCTTCAACCCCTTAGGAGTTGGACTTGATGATCCTTGTGTGTCCCTTCCAAATCAGGATATTCTGTGACTCTCTTCTATGATGCCTTCACAGCTAATATCTGAGATGATCAGCTTCAGTTTACTGCATCAAGAGTTTGCTATTCAACCAGCGAAGGCCGATTCATTCACAATTCTGGAGTAAAGACCACCATCTTGACTCGCATCCTGACATGCACTGAAAGAAAAGACTTTGAAGCACAACGTGATCCCTTTGAAGCACAGGTGAGCAAGCAGGTTGCCTCATGGTGAATCACTTGAAGTCTCCCAGTTTCTTCAGGTGTAGTCTCTGATGGATCATGCGCCTTGTAAGAATCCACCAAAATAAATATCCATTTGAAAAAGGAATATCTAGACCACAGAGAGTTCCACAGTAAAAAGGCTGGAACTCTAAATGAGGATATACAAAGTATTGTTTGCTATTACTGCTGCCACAACATTGAGCAGTATCAGGGAAGCAGTGGGGATAAAATAAGAATGCTCCAAGGTTGGGCCTTTATAATGGAGAATGGGAATATATCCTAAAGCATAGAAGGTGAAATGAAGACAATTCTTCCGGTGGATTTTTCAGGCTACAAATTTCTTCTTTAAGCCCTAGTCCTTAAGAATACCTCACTCTTTGAAGCACTGAAGTTGAAGTTGAGTGACTACTAATCACCTGATCATATGAAGTGGATGAGATGGGAGAAGTCAGGAATCAGATGAAGACCCGTATCTCTTCACTAATCCTTCCCACACACACTGAACTTGAGGGATGGCAAGATGAAAGGTGGAGTCTCATGATACAGCTTTCAGAGACCTCTCAAAGATATGAACAGAGCCACTCACAGTAACTAACTGGTAAAAATCACAGGAAGAATCAACAATATGCCTGCCAAAGGTATCAGGCAGCCAAATGGTCTAGAAGTAGCAACATGGAACAGCTTAAAAAAAAGGGATACTGAACTGATTCTTCCTGCTGGCCTGTTAGTCAGGGTGCCAGTCAGCCCTCGAGTCCAGCTGCCAAGTCCACGGGCACTGGCGGACATGCACAACACAAACCTTCTCATCCTTGGGTGGACGCCCCCGCTTTCGGGGGCTCTGATCCTGGGCTCTTTTCAAGGGTGACTTTGATCCTCTCTCTGACGAGACAGAAGAGACCCTCTTTTTTCCTTCCCCTGTGCCCTTCTTCACCTTTCCTTCAGACAAACTGGCTTTGCGTTTCTCTTCACCAGTGGATTGCTTGCCTCTTTCTTCACTGGAATTACGCCGATTCTTCTCTTCAGTGGAGTTATGGGAAGATGCCTGAGAGATTATAGAATAGAAGATGGTAAGGAAAGAAGAGAAGAGATGGAATGATTTTCATGCAAAACCAAGGATGAGAAGGACCCTGTGCTGATTACTATCAAGCAAAACAACAGCACAGTAACTTGAAAACTAGGTATCTGTTAGCCCTTTGGAGTTGGTGAGTGAAGTTCCTGGTTAGTTCTCCTGCAAAAACACACCAGTTTAAGCAAGCGTGTAACAGAACAGGCCACCTGAAGACTTGCTGGGACTGTGTGCACTTTCAACATAGTAAAGACAAGATTAGTAGACAGTAAATTCTTAAGACTGATTTATCAAATCATCACAAGCAGATCAATTAGCCTCTTCAGTTTCTCCATCAGTTTAACAAGACTCTTCCCCACCAAACAAGATTAAATGGGGAAGAAGAGATGATGGGAAATAAACCCCAAAAAACAAAGGAAGGAAAATGAAACCTCCGCTCAACTTGCCAGAGGCAACAAACTTCTTTCACATAACAAGGTATCTAATCATCATTCATGCCAAGACCTGTTTTGATGCCCACAGTGAAGAAAACCCCCACTTACCTGGTCCTTGCCTTTGGTTTTTCTAAGAAACTCCTCTACAGCATCCACAGCTTGCTGGAAGCGCTTACCCTTGTTAATCTTGATCATTTCCTCTTTGTGAGGGTGATAAGGCTTCAGCTGCTCCACTTTGATCCAAGCACTTGGAAACAAAAAAAAAAAAATAGTTATATACTCCAAACAGCAGCTTTCTCAATCATCCCCCCTTGAGAAATACACAGATACATCTTTTTTCCCCCCATAGACAGTGATGACAATAGTCCAAACTTGCTTACTATTTACAAACAGAAGGGCTGCCATTACTGCATTCACTCAGAACTTTCTTCTGGCACTTTTACTTTGTTATTTCTTAAATTTTATCTCCTCTCATTCTAACACTGCTCCACTGTAAGCATTATTCATATTCTTTAATGGCACTACAGCTTTTGGATGTGATCACAAGACATGTTTAAAACAATGGCAGCCCAGTGACTGCTCTTGTTTCATCAGGAAGAACACCCACAGTCCCACACCTCCACATAGCCAATAACATGAATCTGCTTGAGAGGCTGTTGAAAGCAAAGTCCATTTAACAATTCTCAGCTATCAATCCCTGGTTCAAATATACTGAGTACACAGGTGTCTAAAAAACACTGTAGGAAAAACCCCCAAAATTATGTATCTCACAAAAGAGATGACCACACAAAGTGAGTGCAAAAGCCACAGCTCATTGCTGAACGTATTTTTTATGTACTCTGATATTCAGCATGAAAACAACAGTTTTGTTTTTAAGGAAAAAGACCTATTTTCTTCATGGTTGCTCTTTTAAGATAACCTGATTGGTAGAGTAGCAGAGTATTAACCTGACTGCAGTCCTTTGAGGAAAATCAAATGAATTCCCTGTTTCCACTCCTGCTAAATATGACTTCTTGATATTTACCAAATGGTTAAGTCATCAAGTATGGGTGACAACATCACTTTCCTTCAGGTAAACAAGTTTTTCTATGACTTCTTCACTGAGGCTTAAAGGAATGCCTTTGCTTCCCTTGATGCCTGAATTCCTTGTGGCTCTCAGAGATTAAATCCCTTTTCTTCCTCCCCAAATTCAAGCCCAGGCTAATCAGCCACACTGCTACAAAGCTACTTCCATCCTCCTGAAAACAGAACTGTGTAAGTTTTAAAAACCTTTTCCTCAGGTAGGATGGCCAATGGTATTTCTTAGCACACAGCAAAAATGGGGCAATCAGATTTTCACTTGTCCTCAGACATCTCTATGTTACATTGACTATCCATGATTACAGGTTTTAAGCATTCTCCAGTGCAGTCTAGGTGAAATGCAGGCAGGTGAAGTTATTTAATAGCTGCATTTTCAGACACTGTAAGCACCATGTCATATAGTTAAACTGAACATGAAGATGAAAGCAATAAAAAGTAATAATAATGCTTTGTTGAATCTTGCTTGTCCTTTCTTCAAAAACAGTAAAGCCCAGCAAACCCTATAATTTCATTAAGACCTTTCTCCTCACTGGCATTAGCAACTGTTTGTAATCAGGAATCAACTTGCTTAAAGTGGACTGAAATGTTTTGAGTCTTATTTGCAGAGATGAGACCTTCTGTGAGAACCGACTGTGGAAAATGCCAGTTACTCTTTCCACAAAACTCAGCGTTCCTGCATGCAAAGCTGAATCCTTTCACTTAGTTCACATCATTTTCGTAAGAACTGACTTAATATAACAAGTCAAATCATTGCATTCAGACTAGAGCCTGCATCCAGCAGCTACTCAGAGAATCCCTCCCAGCTGCCCAGACATTACTGTGAAACACACCTTAAAATTATCTTACACCGTAAAGCTTGCCCGTGTGACAAACATCCCTAGGTACCACACAGCACCAGCTCATGAGAAGCCTTTCATTACATGCATAAAGGAAAAAAGATTTTGGAGCACATTATAAAAAAACATGTTAAATGTTGTTGCAGGACTGAATTTCTAAATAAAAATAAGTTCTTTTGTCTCAAGGCATTCTCTTAGGTTTCTGCACATCCTATGCACTGCACTGCACACATTCATTAGCTTCCTCTCTCATTTGTTTTCCTTTGGTATGGAGAAAGCCTGAAGCTCAAAGCTTTCAGGTTCCTGGCTTCAAAGGTGCATCTTGGCACTTGTGATCCACCAGGACAAAGAATCAGAGATCTCAGAGACAAACTAATAAATGAAAAACAATCTTAAATGCTGCCTCAGGTAAAAATAAACTTTAAAAAAAAAAAAAAAAAAAAGAAAAAAGAAAATTAGTCTTTTCCTTTCCAGTTTCTTTGTGCATCACCTACTGTGGACAACCTTCAGTAGGAGACGAACGTGTCTTTTGACACCAAATGTCCATAAAGCAATTGTATGCAGTGTTTTGAGCACTTGAAAACAAAAGAACTTTTCACCAAACAAAATCATTCATGTTTATATGCAAGATCTCAATACCCGCAAGGCCAATGAAGGCCAGTATTTAGATAAGTCTCAAGGATACAACATGTAAAAGGAACTACTATTTCTCTCCTGACTCAGCAATGAATCAATGCCCAAGAAAACATTAGTGATGTTACTGAAGATGTCATATTTAAGATGAAATTGCATTCATACTGCTGCAGTCACCCGACATCGGTAAAGAATGGACTACATGAAAAGTGAAGAGATGTAGTAAAAATACCTGCTGGTTTCTCTTTTCATTTCACCACACTGTCCCTCACCATCTTCAATACACCACTCTTGCAAAACCACTACTTACATAAAATCCACATTATAACCACGAACAGTAATCAAAACTTAGAATAAGCAGGGGCAAGTATGAATGTGATCTGCAGCTACACAGAAACAGTGGCACAGAGAGATGCAAACAGATGTACCAGATTGAAATTCCTGGCACAAGTTTGATGCAGGCAAGATCTTAAAACCCTCACCATTCCAGACACTCTCTTCCTGTCTACAGACACCAATTCCTAAAGATAAACTGCTGAAATGAGATGGAAGAATACCCACCAATACTCACTTTTTGCAAACCTTTGAGTTAGGGATGGAAAACACTGGCACCGTATCTCCAAATTTCTATTACTTACCACAGTCTGGGAAAAATGTCATTGCTTTAGACTGTAGCACTTTAGATGCCCACACTAAATGCTAACACAACCAGTTCTGAAAGTCAAAAGAAAATTGCGTAGTTATTTACAAGGCCAGCGTGTATGAGCACACAACAGATATCAAGATGGGTTTCCTTCTGTTAAAAGGGAACAATCCAATTTTCATCAATTAAGTAGCTCTAATAACTGAACTCTGCAACTTAATATGTAAACTTCTAGGAAAAAAAAAAGAACCAAAAATGACCACATCATACTAGAATAAAAGGATACTTAGAAGAAAACAAGACGCAGGGCAATACTGAAAGAAATTAAGTATTATATTTTTCAAATTTGTGCAATAAAATACCTCTTCAGTAAGAGGCAGAAGAGTTTTGACTGCAATGATTTTCAGCTATCATACTGTGCCTGCAGGGATGTCGAACAACATTCCAGCTGGCTCTGCTATAGCAACATGGAGCTCTGCACAGGATAATCTGCCTCACTGAGAAGTACCAGGAACACAAGCTCACCCCCTCCATCAGCTCAGCCAATCACTCCAGCTCCTCAGGCTGCCAAGGTGTATTTCCAACAGTTGGCAAACTTTAAGCAAGTGTTTTCTGATGTCAGGACCTGAAAGAACATTTTAGAAAGACTACATCCTGAAATTTCTCTCTCCTTGAAAACCAGGGAGAACAGTGGCAGAAGAAAAGGGTAGGTGTTTACATCTCAACAGGATATGGAGGATGGAAAGGCAATGAGTGCTGTGTTAAAATCACTGTGCCTCATGGAAACAGGCTGCAAATTATTACACTTATCTTAGATTGCAAGCTTCCTCCATTTTTTCCTTAATATATCAAGTCAGGAAGTGCCCCTTGACCCCATGATATTTAGTTTTGCACTGATGCTTCAAAAGGCTGTGAGCAAGAACAGGCTGCCCCAGCTTCCTGTTAAGACTTTGATATACACAACTTGCAAGTCCATTAGGCTGTTAGGAATATCAAAGTATGAAGGAAGGTGGAAAGGGAGGTGAATGGCTGTGTTTGTACATGCATCTCTGATGGTTGCAGGACTCTCCCTAGTATTGCTATAGAATCATAGTAGAAAGATACCTTCAAAGCAGTGCTATTTCTAGTTTTGACAAAATGTCAAAATGAATTCCTAAGCAGGTCATGAAATGCAAAAATATTTTGAACTGGATAAAGCATACCAAGAAAGACTTGTAGGCCTGCCAGTCTATTAGTTCTAACTACTAAAAGCAATAAATGCACCTATATAGCAATATGTAAGTTCTTACTTGACTACTAAAATATCTACACAGATTTTCTACAACAAGACTGTAGCATGGAGATAATAATAAAAGGGGATCTGAAATACTACCTCCAAAGTGCACTTAGAAACATACATACACAGTTAGATAAGAGGTCAAAGTTCCACTTCTGAACTAAAATTGTTGTTTAGATTCCAGTAATGGATGTTGTTACATACTTGTCAGGTCTATGGGCAAGAAATATCAACTCTTCTTGATTTTAGATGAAGAATCCTTTTAATGTGACTCACTCTAAGAAGAGACACTTAGAAAAACAACTCCTAGGCAGACTAGAAAAATCTCCTTATCAATTTGGAGAATAAGGTAATAAAGAGACATTATGTGATTGTGTGCATCATAATTAAGAAAATCACTTAGAACAGGACATGGATATTACATCACTACTATGAACATCGAGATGGCTTTCACCGTGAAAAAGCATGTATGTATTTCACAGTCTAAATATAAACAAAATCTGCTTTCAAGAGAATCCTTATCTTCCAAAAAACCTATTCCTTTCAAAGTGACAGAAGCAACTAACACCAGCAACATAATAAACATACAGAGCACACAGCTCAGTAGGCCAGGGCTTAGAGAATAGTCTGAATGTACTCATGCTCTCACCTGAGGGCCCTGAACCAAAACCACTCACAGCTTTCCAGCTAATCTACGCCCTTAGTCACTGCAGCATTGCACTGGCCCAGTACATGGTAGTATTCAATTCGCAGGAAAAGGAAAATGCATTTCCTCTGTGCTGTATCCTAAGCTAGCCAGAATTGCACAAATAATCAAAATCTATACACTACACCAAAACCACTGACAAAATCATCAGCATGTTTTTATTTACCCCTCAGCTGTGCTTAGGCGCATGCACATCCATTTTTACTTCTAAACATCTTTCTCCTTAATCTTTAGTATGACAAACCAAAGTCACACGAGTCAGGAGGGAACAATCTGTACTCAGCCTGGAACAGGGCACTTCTGACCGCAGCAGGCACCTAGGAATCCTAAGAAGAAAATAAGACTAAAATAAGGCCAGAGATTGCCTACCTCTCCACAAACTGGCTGGTAACAACCCTCAGAAGTTTGTGGGAGGTATTCTACCCAGCAACCAGCACCACCTTTGCCTTACATGCACCAGACAAGAGGCGGACAGTTGGTGTCCAGATCCTCTCCTGCTCAACCTCAAAAAGCACTACAAGAGCTGCAGCAAAGGGTCTGTGGTACAGTAATGCCACTGTACAGTATGAATGTGGCAGAAGTGAGGTGCACTAGGCCATCAGTATGGGTAAGTGTGCTCATCACCCCTTGGCCAGTGACAGCTCTGCACTCCGCTATTCCTCAGGCTGTTTGGGAGGTGGTCACATTCTCTCAGTTAAATATTTCCAATTACTGTTTATACACACCTAAAAACAGTATTTGCAAAACCCACTAGCTAACTTGTACAAAATCAGTAAGAAGATTTTATCTTCATGCTCACATTTTAAGTGAAATCATTTAAATTTTTCCTGATTTGTCTTGTTGATTATGCTCAAACATCAGAATTTTCTCAAGAGCACCCTGGTTAGAACATTACATTTCTAACCAGCACAGCCGTTTGAAGTTCCAAGTCAGGACAGAAGAGGCACACGAGCTTCTCTCTCTTCTATCAGTATTATTTGAAAGAAAGGTGATAGTATTTATTTCTGTTTAATTTTCAGGTAGGGTATGCCAGTCAAAGCAAGCAAATCTCTAATTCATGATTACCTAGCAAGAAATAATTAAATTTCAGAAGCTGGAGATGGGGGGATGGGTGACAACAACCACACTAACTTACTGTGCCAGATGACTGGATTTGCCCCAGCCAGAGCTCTAGAATCCTGTAAAAAATCCTGACTATTTTGCAGCTCTGAACTCTTCATTTGCAATCAAGTTGTTAATCCCAGCTACAGTATCCCAGACATTTGACTACTTGTCTTAATAAAAAAAAAAAAATCTCTATTTGATTCAATAATGTGAAATACAAGAATCAAGAACAATCAGCACAGAAATAATCCACCTCCTCAGCTCAGAATTTATTAGCTCAAATAACCATGTTCAATAACACAACGAAAAAAAACCTTCTCTGCCTTCAAACCAACCTTCACCTGCATCAGTTACTAGAGATCCAAATATTCCCATTAGAATGCAGCATTCACTATTACTCCCATCAAGTTTAGACCTCATTTCCAAATGGAAAAAAAATATTTTTCAATATTAAGCAAAAATAATTAATCAATCAAAAATAATTTCTTTAAGAGACACTCATTAAATGGTCTCAGTTCTTCTTACTATTTTTCCAGAAAGTAAAGGGTTTTCTAGTCTTCTACAGATATTTGTAATTTTGTTCTTTACTGCATGACTTAATGGGAAATAGCAAAAAATAAAGAGGAAAACTGGAAAATTAGCAAAATAATTTTCAGTTTCACAAAATATCCAAGTTCTCAAAGGTTTTGTTGGTTTTTTCCCCCCCTAGTTTGTAATTATTTAAATCTAAAACAACTATGATTTTGTAAAAGTTTGAAACCATTAACTTCTGCCTTGCAAAAAGGAAGTCTACAACAGTTTTGACTCTCCATTACTGTAAAGCGTTCCCAAAGCATAGCAAGAATGTTTTCAGTCACCAGGTAGGACAGTATATTCTTTCATAAATGGCAATTATATAGTTAATTTTATTCCTCTGGCAGAAAAACAAAAGAATACTCTGAACTGTACCTTTTTCATACATGGTTACATGCTAAAATCTAAACCAGTCATGTAACACCTACTCCCCTAAAAACGGCAAGCTACTCTCACAACAGCAACTCAAACCCTAACCTAAGTTTTTGCAGTCTTCATACACTCCAGTGAGCAGCATGCAGTAATAGTTGGATTTCTTTTATTGTGTGATTCAAAGGGAATCCTTTACAATGCTACATTGCACTGTGTTAGTAAATATTTCTTCCACAAAAGATCCACATTATATGGCACAATATTTTCCCCAGATGAAAACAAGCAGGTACATACTGATCTTCTGTTCCAAAAAACTTCACAAAGAAGCACTTTTTTCCCCGAGGTTTCTTCAGATCTTTAGGCGGGTTAACAATCTGAAGGTGATTAGAAATCAAAGTTAAAAAGCACATAGTGACACATTCTGTGATTTTATTGTCCAGTGTTAAACTATTGTAGATTTTTTTTTATCTGACTAGGAAGAGGACTGGAATTTGCTATAGGTTTTTCAAGTAAATGTATGACCCAAGTATTTCCTTGGATATGGGCATGCTGGAGCAGAATAAGAAAGTACCCAAACTGAAGTGATACATCATTACATTCTAAGTGAGGTTTTCTTCTCCCCAGCCCCAATAGACAAGCTAGCCACCTTTAGTAAAATTATAGCCAAATGGCACTAATAAAAGCTTGTTCCATTTAGGTAACCTTTCAAATTTAAACTTTGTCTTTACTCCCCAAATAGATTGCTTTTCATGTTTAAAATATTAGTAAGGAGAAAAGCTGTCATTCAGTTACAGAGATGACACCTGTAGAGGAGCCTGGTGTTAACCTGATCCAATAACCAAACATTTATAGTTGTCAGCCACATTGACAATTCTTTTCCCTGACTCATGCTGTTACCTTAGCATGCTTAGCCCTCATATCTACATAAAAAAATAAAAGAAAGTTCTTTCAGAGAAGGAGAAATAATAGAAACAGCACATAAAATTAAATTTTTTTAATCTCTCATCAGAAAAAAAATCCTACCAAACCAGAATAAGCAGGGCCAAATTACCCCAGATAGTTCTCAAAAACCATAGTTCTAGAACAGTATCTTGAGAAGCCAGACTACTTATTTCTATTATATAACACAGTACTGTTAACCAACTTACTATGGAAAAAAAAGAAACCTGTCTTGAAGAAAGCGACAGGGATTAAATAACTAAATTTGGGAAACATAATCAGTTCCAGAGCTGGTCCTCTGTTGCTTTTCATTCTATCTGAACTACCAGATGTTACTGACAAACTGAGCTAAGAGATCAAATAAAGCCCTAAGCTAGTTCACACTTTAGACTTGTGGGGTATATGTGTTTAAAAAACAAACAAACAAGAAAACCAATATTAATCTACAATGATGCTTTCAGGCAAAGCTTTCTCTATAGAGAAGGAGAATGCAAACAAAAAACCCACAAACCACAAAAAGCTAAGAATGCAACAATAAAAACAAACAAACCTCACCTTTCCTGGCCATGGAGGATAACGGCCCAGTTTCCCCCTAGAGAAAAAAAGATAGTATTAGGCACTAGAATCAGGGAAAAAAACAACTATCCCAGTGTCTGCCTTTTCACATTATGCCATACTTTTCGTATTAAGAGAGTTAAAACTTGCAGTAAAAACCTTCTGTGCAAGGTAGGACACACAGCTGACACCTAACCCAGGCCTCTGAATAATCTGTCTGACCTTGCTGGACTGTCAGAACTGAAGACTAGAGCAGCAGCTATGCTGCCTGCAGGATACAAGAGTAATAGGCAATGTAGCACTGTAAATGTGAAGATCACCCAGAACTGAAAAAAAGCACTGATGCAGGCAATCAGACCAAAGTTCGGGTTGGGAACTTCTGTCCACCTGTCCAGAGCAGTCTGTGAGCAGAACAGCTACTGACCCACCCATGCTCAGTGAGCTGAGGTTCTGACTCTCGCAGGAAGGCATTAATGGCTGGATCCCCTCAACAGGTGTTCCATTATCACTTTCTTGAGGTGCTCACCACCACAGTCCACAGTAATATATGCTGAAGATATGAAGAGCCATAAAAGAAAGGCAGAAAAGTTTACTTCCTACACGTGCAAATGTTTCCATTATGAAAACTAGGCAATGCTAGAAATAATCACAGAGAAGGAAGAAACATTCGTCTTAGTCCTTAGCACAGCAGCTTTATCCTTATTTCACCTTTGTCACTGACCTGGGCTGCAGTACTCACAAAACCTCATTAGTCACTGTCTTGCAAGAGACTGGCAAAGAACCTGTGGGGCCAAACAGCTCCTGATACAAAACTAGTCAGCAAGTGGCAACTCAGCCCCCAAAGATGGCAATGCTGTACAGAAGATTCAGAAGCCATGGGCGGACAGGAATGATGCCAAGAGCTGTGACCATGACCATGTCTCATATTCAATGGTCCCATGGTACTGAACAAGACATTCAGCAAACCCTTTCTACTGTTGTTGTCTGATTGTTAAAGTTCCCTGTGACAGCTCTAGGGACAGCATCAGGCTGTCGTGTACGAATCTAAAGCAGGATAATCTGCATTCCAACACTGGGAGCAGCACACTCCCCAAATTCTCATCTGAAAGAAATTTACTGAAAGTAACTAATCTTTACTTACTTTGTATATAAATTAGACAACTTCCCAACACTGTCAATTTTTCAGATGAGAAGCTGCAGTTGTCACAGCCTGAAGCATGTGCTTCTTTTTATCTGGGATATCAATATAATTGCATGCATTTGCGTGTTGAAAATTAGCTAGCTCTTTGAGCCCTGGCAGGACAACCTAGGCCATCCATCACAGAAGCGCCTATGCATTTAATCGGTGCTTACAGGGCGCGATGGCATGCTCTCACTTCTCCCGAACAGGAAACAGAAAATCACAGCTCTGACTATCTAAAGCTAAGACCATAGTGACAAGGGGAAATGGTTTCTGGGGGCTTCCACAGGGGCACCCCAAACTGCAAAGAAACGCTGCATTGTGTTGCTTCATTAAAGCATTGCCAAGAAACGGTGCCGTGGCTCTCTCTTAAATACCTATCTCTACCCCTTCTCGCATCCCTGAGCAGGTGAGGCTGTGCTTACAACCGAACTGCGCAGCGCTCGTCCTTCCGTCCCGCTCCCCTCACTCCTCCATCTGATACAGCTTCGTTCATCCGCCGCCCCCAGCAGCGTTCGCTGCCGGCTCGGCTCACAGTCCAGCCCACCTCCAGCCGGCCCGGTCCCGTGGCTCCTGGCTGCCTTCCGCCGTCCCCCTCAGACCGCCTGAGGAACCGTGGCGGGGAGACCCGCGGCCAGACAGCTGTCCCGCCGCTCGCCCAAGCCCCACCCCGGCCTAAGCCGCTCTCCGGAGTCGGCCGCGGGCTGACAGCGCCCAGCGCGGCCCGGCCCGACTCGGCTACCGCCGGGCCCCTCCCAGGGCCGGGCACAGCCCCGCCGCCGCCCCGCCTCCGTCACCGCAGTCGGAGCCTCATTCCGCAAAAGCCGTACGGCCCGCCATGCTCTGCCGCCTGCCCGTGGCCGCCACCCGGCCCGCGCCAGCACTCACCACACCAGATCTCCGAGCCTCAGACTCACGGCCGCCATCTTACCGACACAGCCCGGCCGCGCCGCGCGGAGGCTGCCGGGAGCCGGAGGGTGGAGGGGGGGAGGGAGAGGAAGGGGAGACGGTGGCCTCGCCCATTGGGCGGGCCCGTCACGTGGGCTGGAGGGCTATCACCAGCCTCCACCACCCCATTGGCGCGCGGGAGGGAGGGGCGGGGCTAATGCCTCCCCGTGCCGCCCGCCCGGCGGTGCCTCGGACGGGCATGTTACGCAGGAGCTCCGCATGCCGAGAACATCGCGGGAGGTGCCGGTGGCCGCCCATGGGGCGGTGCTACTCTGCCGGGCCACCGCAGTGGTGGGTGCCGCCCCCGCCGTCGCTGGGCACGTGTTTGTGCCGGGGCAGGAAAGACACTGCAAAACCCCTGAAGTAACAGCGGTTCCTTTGATAGAATTCGCTTTAAGGACCAGTAACCGAAGGGTTCCGCTGCTGCTCGCTACCCTCGAACTGCATATGTGCCCCGCACCCGTATCCCCCGCTAGCCCTCGTGGGGCCACTCCAAGAAGAGGTTTGAAATAAGGTTCGCGCTCGTTTTCCCGAACAGGGGAAGATGCCGTCTGTGGTCGACTGTTGCGGAGCTGCATCGGTTTTTCCTAATGACTTGCTGTGTGTGGCGATGCCTTTCCTTTCTGTCCATCTAAAGAAGCCAATACCACATTTTCCCAAGCATTCTTACCGCCTTTTCTGCTCTGTGCACCCACAGAAACTTGAGCGTAGCTGCCTTAAAAGGACACGAGCTTGATCCATGTGCTGCAAAGCCCCTGGGTACAAGTTCCCCACTCTGCACCCTGTAATACGTGGTTTAACTGCTCTGCTATTTCCCCCAAGTTTGGGTGGATTAAAATCAAGTATCTTATTCTAAATCAGTGGTTCCCAACTTAATCAGGTACTTCTTGCTTGTTCCTATGCCCTTGTCTTTTTTCAAGAGAGATGCACCATATTAATGTTGTTTTAAGAGCGTTATCAGCGTTTTAAATGTGTGTTGTTTTACTTGTTTTGTGTGTAGCACACATGGACACACCCCCTTCTCTCTAGGCATTGATCTTGGCTGCTGGCAAAACCCACTCAGTATTCTGAATTCCTTCAATAAAGGACTCTGCAGCAATGCTGGAATTGGTGTGCCTCCTTTAATTTAAGATATGGACTTAAAAGAAAAAATAAAACTCTCTTGTCAGCTTTTATTTACCAGTCTGTAGCCAAAATCCAGGGGCTGATATAGCCAGACCTATGCAATTTCTACTCCTTAAACTCTATTCATTAAAAGTGTGGCCTCACTGTGCTGGCTGGAGCAGCTCAGGGGAATTTATCTCATCCTGGTACAGAGTTCCAAGGCCCGGCTGCTGCTCCTGGCCCAGCCTGTCACTGAACTAGGTCAGACCTGCAACGTCGCTTTAATCTTCCTAAAAGCTGATTTACTCGGGCTTTGAACGTGCCCTGACATAGTTAACTCTCCTCAAACTGATTTCTTTATAGCAGACGCTGTTCGGATCCACGTCAGCAACTAAGCCCGGTTCTCCTGAGAGCCTCTCAGCACACAGTGTTCAGTCAGGCCGCGCCGGAAGGCCCGCGGCGCTCCGTGAGCCCTGCGTGCAGCAGCCTGAGCCTGAGGGTACCCACCGCGGGCGGCAGGGCCACGCGGAACGCTGGGGCTGTGCCTGGGGACGGGCGGGGCGACTTCCGCGGGGGCTGGCCTGGTTTCCGGGAGAGGCCAGAGCGGCGGGTCCCGGTGTGGCACTCGGTTCCGCTGGGCTTCGCGCGCTCGGTCGCCGCTATGGCCCGCAAGAAGCTGCACCGGCCCATCGCCGCCATGGCCAAGAAGATCCGCGACTACCGGGCACTGAAGGACCGGCCGCGAGACTCTCAGCGCTTCGCCGTGGACTACGAGACCATGCGTCGGCCGCTGACGGAGAAACGGCTGCCCGTGCGGGCCTGGGAGGACGTGCGGAACGAGAACCGGCTGTTCGCGCTGCTCTGCCGCCTTCCGCGCTTCGGCGTGGGCCGCACCGTCACTCGCAAGTCCTGGCTGTGGGCGCACGACGAGCCATGTTACTGGGTTATCACCAAGGTGAAGGCGGACCACACGGCCGAGGTACCTGCCCCGTCCCACCCGCCGCCGCGCCGCGCCCCGGCCCGCCGCGCCCCGGCCCGCCCTCAACACGTTCCTCTTTTCTTTGCAGAACTTGGATCATGGAAGAGCCTGGGGCTACCTGACCTTCAAAGGTAAACCCGGCTCGTTTTCCCACACACGTGGGCAGGGCTGGAGAGCACCGGCTGCTGGACGGTGGCAGGGAAACTGTGGCCTCCCTGCCTGGGAAATCTGTCTTTCTCAGATCTTCAAATGGGAAAAAAAGTTCCCCGTGTTTTAGTCTCAAAAGCTGGGATCTAGCCCCCTCAGGATGTCTTTCTAAGGAATGCTGTGGGAGAGCCAGTGGAGGATGCACTAACAGGGTGTTAGATGAGCTAACAGACTGTTCTGAAACTTCGAAAGCAAGACACAGTATGAGCACAAGGGTATTCCAAATAAAATTGTCACTAAAAAGGAAAAAGTGCAATGGCAAGTAACATGTGTTACTGGAATTTTAAGTTAGTGATTGGAGTTGAACGAGTGAATTTTCGCTTTTAGAGCTGCTTTATATTAAGTATGCAATTGTCCCTTACTGAAGTTACTGAAATTGTACTAATTCAAAGGTTTTAAAGTTGTTGAGCAATTTTTAACACTCAGTTTTCCAGGGAACTTTGATCAGTGTGGGGAGAAATTACTCTTGTTCCTTAGCCATGGAAATGGAACTTGAGAAAGACAAAGCAACACTTCAGATTAAGAGTGGGAGTCACCCGCAGGGCTGGAACATCTTGCTTGTAGTCTTTCCAGCCTGTTTCTGTTTTGATTTCCAAGGACAGAAGTGAGATACCTTAGTATAGCAGGGAATATTCTGTCCAACCCTTTGAAAACTGTTTACTCTTACCTGTTGCAGCATTTTGGGTGCTGAGGAGTCAACGCTTGCTGTGTTTTCCAGAGGGAGTTTGTTGTGATGGTGTTGCCCACTGGTGTTCATCATCTTTTCCCAGGCAAAACTGAAGAGGAAGTAAGGGAGATTGACAAAACTATGTACCATGACTGGCGTATGGTGCCCAAGCATGAGGAGGAGGCCTTCAAGAAATTCACCCCAGTGCCTGAGGAGACTGTTCGGTTCCTGCCATACCCACCGCTGCTCCGAGCCATGATCCTTGCACAGTGGCAGAAGGTGGGAAAACCAATCATGGAGGAGCCAGTTATTGATCTGGAGAAGGTTCTGGCCTCTCCCCAAGAGCGGGCAAAGAAAAAAACTACAGGGACACCAGTGTAAAGACTTGTTCTGTGTCCTGAGCTTCCCATGTGCTCTCACTGCCTGTTAGAAGCCCAGTGCACCCCTGTGCCCATTGTGGTAGGACGTTCCCAGCTTTCTCTTCAGCCCTATACAGTCACCTCATCTGCAAGGTGAGATGCAGATACAGTCAGACTCTTTTTCTGTAACTTTGTTTTCAGTCAGCAGAGGAATCCTCTTGGTTCTCTGGGTAGTCTCTGAATACACAGCTCCTGTCAGCCAGCTGCAGTTCTTTGTAGCATAATTTTCTTTACAGCCTGAAAATTATTTTTTTGCAAACATTTTTTACATAATTTGAGTCCTGCATGAATCACAGAAAAATAACTGTGACTATCGTGGTATTTCACACAGCTGTGAAAAAATGTATCTGCAAATGAAAATAAATGTTTTCTTAATTCTGCAACACAGTTCTAAGGAAACTCAGAGATTGTTTTTAGTGCCTGGAGATCATCACGACAGCCAAACGCAGAGCCATTAGCTCAGACACAGCGTCAGGTTCTCTGAACATTGCAGAATGATTGGGTTACTTGCTTATGATGGCAGTGAACAAGTGAGGAACATGACTTGAATACTAAGCTAATCCAAAGCTATCCATCTCTTACTCTTAGAGATGGCTGTCACGACACAGGAGAAATTAGTTTAGTTCTGGTGATGCAAAGGAGGTGGGATTGGCTCTTGACATTTGAAGCCCATTGTAAATGACCCCTGTTCCAGGGCAGCAAGTTGTGGTGAACATTAAAATGTGCAGCTCCCAAGCACAGCTCCTGGTATTTCATTGCCTCTTGCAGTGGCTGTGGATGCTGCTGCTTTGTCAGGGGCTGTTGGAGGGTCTGGTCTGGGTGTGGATGGAGGGACCACAAGAGCCATTCTGCTCTATAGATCAACTCCCTGCAGATTAACTGTTTAGTTCCTGTGTCTGCAGGTGGTTAGGTGTTCCATTTACTGCAGCATCCCAAAATCACAAGAGCCTGAAGGGATTTAGTGAGGCAGAGCACAAACTGGACTCAGCTCCACCCAGTGTGTGTGTGGCCTGGGTGAGACTGGGAACGTGTGGCCTCAGCCAGTAGGAAATGGCTGTCACCAGGTACGAGCACACAGATCAACACTGGCTAACCTGGATTTCCATGGGATTCCTCACCAGAGGCTCCTGAAGCATTAAGCTGCTATGGGATAAGAAGGAAGGCTTTTCTGTAAGCTAAAAGCTGGTTCTGTGACAAAGTGCAGAGGCTGGGAAGAGCTGAGCCTGCCTTGTTGTGGCAGGAACACTGTAAGGCATGTGCCAGATCTAGTTCTTTGGCTTGAGAAGGAATGGGAGAATCCAGGTGAGGGAGAATCTGGAGTGTTTCTAAAGGCACAGCTGAGGCTGTGAGCCTTCCCATGTCAGCTGCTGTGGCTGGAAGGTAGTTTGTCTCATTTCCATAGCCTCTGCCGGGCATTGAGCTGAGCTAGTGGTGCCTTCCTGTCCTCACCATGATTGAGGTACTACTGAATGGACACACAAACCAAGGGAGATGGGAGGAGGTGTAGTTGTGAGTTAGATGGGATGAATAGAACAGTCTAGTCCTCTGTCCTGCACAGCTGGGATCTGAATACAGCTCCAGCACAGGAAGTGTCTCCCTGAGGCCCACAGAGCCACAGTAGCCAAAGCCAAGTGCTGGTCACAGCATCCCGCAGCAGCCCCAGCAGGGCAAGGAATGACCCAGGACCGAGGAATACCAGGGAGACAAGCTAGGAGCAAAAGCAGATGGAGCTGGTAATGCAGAGAGTCATCCCACAGCTCGGGTGAGGAGGGATCTCAAGATAATGTAGTTGAGACCCATCCCCCCCAGGTCCAAGGGGTCTATCCAGGAGCAGCTGGAGACAGACACAGTTACAAGCATGTTGAAGACCCCAGCTCGTGCTTAAGTGAGACTCCTGGGCCATAGGAGGAGAGGGCTCCTGTACAGGTGGGGGTCTAGGTGGCACTGGTCAGGACAGTTACGACCTGCTGGTGAGCTCAGAGTCATAATGCTTAGGGGAATGAATGTCTTCTCACAGAGCCCTGGGCAGCCTGGGAGCCTTGCCCTGACGGTGAATGTCCCTTCTGGGAAGCTGCACAGCCTGTTTGCCATGTGTTGGATTCCATGCCCAGAACATGCTGTGAGCTCTGCTGGGCCTCCCAAACTTGTGTTATCTCACAGATCATTTACCAACGTGGGGAGATTGTCTGAAGGGTGACAGTAGTGACCTGCTTCCTTAGCCACCCTGGTGGGTACCAGACATGGCTGCACTTCACCCAGGACCCTGCTCAAACCGCTCCCAGGTATATCCAAGGGTGAAGCCCCAGGGGCTTGGGACAGGTCCCAGCACGTTTCCAAACCTTGTTGTTGAGGTGCCTCCATTAACCCTGAAGGCATTGCCTGTTGTACTACACCCTGGCCTGTGCCACAGCACAGTGCGTGCCTTGGTCATGGAGGTGACTCACCTCAGGGCCCCCTGCTCAGGGCAGAAGATGATCCTGTCTTAAGGATGTGGTTGCCTTGTACATTGCCATGTCTCGCCCTTGAATCAATGCAGTTCTACAAAATAAATATGAAGGTGTCCAAGTGCTGCTGGGACTGTGAAGTGCCACCCTATACAGTGTTGAAAATTGACCTGATATGTTAACCCTGATAATTCACCCAAAGGGGCCACCCAGACTAAAGCTGCAGCAAGCCAGCAGCTGGATGCTCTTCTGCTCCAGCTTCTATTTCTGAAGTTGTTCCACCTTATATTTCCACCTTTTATTTCTGCTGCTAGCAGAAGCTACAGATTGCAGAGTGGCTTGTTGGACTAGCACCTTCTCCTCAGACCTTGTGAGCCATCCACATCTCATTTCTTGCCACTAAACCACTCAACAGGGAACACTTAAGCTGCATTCCCACCTTTGCAAGTTTTCTGCTGTTAAAGGCTGAGCAGCAATCCCAGTGCCTTCATAGGAACACAGCGTGCTGCCCAAGCTGATGTTAACATGTTTATTACATACAGAACAGATATGGTTTGTTGTTGATAGCATAGGGGACAAAGCATGGGAACATATTCATACAGCAGGCTCTTTACAGAATGCCATCTTCAGACCAAACAGCGGAGTTTACAGGCCTTAAGACACTTTTTAAAATCCTTTTGTAACATACAAGATACTTTACATACATCACAGTGGAGATATGACAGAGAAGTGTACTGAAGCCAGTCAGTTCTCACCTTGATGCCCAGCAGCCACCCAAGCCCGCAGGAGCTACCAGCAGAGGCTGGGTCTTCCCCCTGCAGTTCCCCCTCTGGGCCATGTGCTTCTCTTGGAGGAAAACATGGCACTGAGCTGGAAAGGAACCTGATGGGAGATTTCCTCATATTGTCAGGGCCCAGTGGCTGTCAGGAGACAGTGCTGTCCTTTCAACTGCTCAGACCAGATACAGAACAGTCAGCAGTACAAATGTTGCAATTCTGACTTTCCTATGAAAGAGCTGACAGAGCTAAGGAACTGGACCCTTCCAGGGCTTTTTTTTCTTTTTCCCTTCAACTAGCCCAAATTCTGAAGTTTGGCTGGCCCTAACTGATTAACTATTATATGACCATGTAATTTGTGCTCTAAATGTTACATTGTTAACTTCAGTGCACTGTGTTGGGATCCAAAGAGCTTTTCCTAGCAGAAAGCATATGGGGAAAGTGAATGAGAAGCCTGGTGCACTCAGCAGTGCCCCAGCAAATGTCCCTGGTGAAAGGTCCCCCAACATGCAGGTGGTGGCTCCAGGTATGCCTTAACCCCGTGGCAGTAACAGAGCCCAGTGTGACAATGCCTGGAAGATGCCCTTGGGCTGGATTCCTGCCTCAGGGAGGAGTGGTGTGCTGGGTGTGTGTCACCAGCACTGCTCACACGTAGCGTGGGCACCACTGTGGCTGGCTGAGGCCTCTGTTTGCCAGAGATGTCTCTTGCCTCCTAGCAGGGCAAATGGATGCCCTGGGCTTTCCTGAACTGTGGATACAAAAATCATTTCAGTGCTGCTGTGTCAGGAGAAATGCCACATGTTAGAGCATCCCCTGGGAATATGGCATCCCTGCAGCACTCCAGGACCTGCAAGCCCTGGGGACAGCCTGGTCCATGGCAGCAGGCACAGGACACAGCCAGGAGTTTTCCAGATGAAGGCTTGCCCAGCTGTCCCCATACAGTCACAAGGACGTCCCTGTGAACCCCAGAATGCTGCACAGGTCAGGGAAGAAACAAGATGACCACCAGGAGCTTCCAAATTCATCACTAACAACTGCGACTTGCTCTAGTCCCGCACACCCGGAAGAGTATTCAAGGGACACAATTTGTCCTTGTGGGACAGTGTCAGGAAGGGAGAATACACCATTGCCTCTACACCTGGAACTTCCACATTCTACATCTTGAGCTCAAAACCACTCTCCCTGACCCCATTTTTTGCTGCTTCTTTTGTAAGCAGGGTGCATGTCTGCAATTGCTCAGCATTGCTTACATAGGAAGGGCCATAATCACTTTTCTTGGGGGCTGTCAATTTTTTCCAGGAGTCAGAAATTTCCAGCTTTTCAAACTACTTACTAACACAGTCAGTACTTCTGATGTTAGGTAAAGGAGGTCAGGAAATCTAGCCTCAATTCCTTTTTGTGTGACCTCAGGTGAGACACAGCCTTGACTACACCTGTCAAGTCTTTCCTAACCAACAGCCAGTCTCTGTTTTCCTGCGAAAACAGAGATCTCCTTCCAGCAGTTCCTGAAAAAGACATACAGCCTTGAGATAAGGCAATCTCAATGTGTTAATGCAGAACTCACAGCAGATCAACACCATCTGCCCTTGCCTGTGTTTTAAAAGCCACCAAATGCAATGCAGAGATAACCACCTTCTGAACCTTTCAGAATGAACTCAGGAATTATTTTCTGCATGGCATTTTTGGAAGAGAGAGTTAAAAGTATTGCCTTTTCTGCTCTTAAAAAAAAGCAATGTTCCGGTACCCCTCTGCTACCACAGCTGTTTGGCCTCGACAATCAAACACCCATCTCCCATCTGAGCCCACCAAACAATCCTCTTGGGACACACACAGGCACTCAGCACACGACTGCTAAGGCAACAGCAGCAGCAGAGGAAGGGACTTTCCCCCTGCAAGGATGGAGGATGTGATCTCAAGGGTGCTGCTGCCTTCTGCAGCCTCACAGCAGAAGTGCTGCTCAAACAATGACACTACTTGGAGGGTTCCTTGGACCTGGCTGCTCTCAGTCCAGAGGATATTAATCTGTGCTTAAGGATGAATAAAGATAAGATGAAGAGTCCACTGTGAATGAGAAGGGATTTCTGCTGGGGTGCTGCAGAAGTGATTCACCATCACTGCTTTGGCAGGGGATGCCTGGGAACACACTTCTTTCTCATGCAGGTGGGAGTGAGGCAACCTGCCCGAGAACCTGAGCCACCCCCCTCCACCTGCCCCCTCCCAACACTGGGCAAAGGCTTCCCACAGTCCTGGCTCCAAGCTCACTTCATGATGTACTGCCATTTCTCTCCTTGTAGATGCCAACTCCAGAGCAGAACAAGAATCCAACCACGCTGAAAGCACACGGGCCCAAGATGAAAGTTGCGAGTTCAGAGGTTCGAGGGGGTCACAGTCCAAGGCAGGAGCCGTTGCAGTTGTCCAGGGTCAGTTTCCAGCAGGAGTTATAATGCAGGCGTTCTGTATGTACATCTTGGCATTCAGGAGGGAGGAGGGACACTTACATTGTGGGAAAGGAGGAATTCTCACTCAGGGATGTATGATACCTGCCACACAATAATGTGGCTTCGTTCAGCCTTGGAAAGTACTGGCTTCACCTGGGTGGCATCTCCTGCATTCTCCTCTGTCTCATCATCCTCCCCATCCCCTGAAGAGAGAAAACAGAAAGTAAAAATGGCAAGCAAGAAAATGCCACAGTGCACTGCTCTGGAATACTCCAAAGAAGCACCAACACCCATGTTAGAGTCCCAACAGTCTGACAACAAACACTGAGCTGAGATCTTCCTCTGTGCCTGGAGAACATTTACAGCAACACTATGCTTTTCTGAAGCTAGACTGCATGAATGGGACAAACCAGCTCCAGCAGCAGCAAAAACCACTCTTCATTTCAGGGAAGCTGACTTTTACACACAGAGCACCCTCAGCAGCATGGGTGATCACAGTGAGGCAGCAATGTTTGGAGCCAGTGGGATGGATGGGTTTGTTCTTTCCAAAGTCATTCATGCAGCCGTGTGGCACTGCAGGCAGAGGGCAGAGGTTGGCAACCTTGTGCTGTGCAAGGAAAATCCTTATCTGCCCTCACAGCCAGATGCTGGACAAACAGAGTGTGAGGCTTTTCTCCTTTGGCTCCCCACAGCAGTGATGCCTTGCTCCACGATCACAGCTATGCACTCACTCCCTTTCCAGATGCCTCCCACCAAGGGCACTCACCAATCCGGAAATCAATGTACCCTTCTCCTCCACTCAGCACCAGGACGTTCTTCAGCTTCTGACCCTCAGTCTCGGTGACCGCCGTGCTGGGGTTCTCCGAAGGGCTGTCCAACACGCTCCCATTCAGGGTCGCAAGGACATTGCCTGGGAGAGGACAGAGGTGCTGCTGGTGCTGCAGCTCAGCCCCCACGCAGTTCACACACACACACAAACACATTGGGCAGACCAATTCCTTCTGCTAGTTAAATCTGGCAGTTACTGCAGCTTAAACACAGATGTGTGAACCAGCCAAAGTGCCAGCCATGGCCTGGACCCCTGTCTGCTGCAGACTAGCTCCAGCTCCTGCTATAAAAGGGACAGCAGGACAAGCCCCTGTTGAGGGAGAGCTGTGCACATCCTTACCAGGCACAGAGACAAAGAACTTGACAGCATCACGGTGGCCATGGAAGCATAGCTGTGCCTGAGCCATGGAGCAGTAGGGAATGAAGCTGCTGGCAGATTTGTCACTGTTGTCATCACCATACACGTGGATGACTCCACCGGAGCGACTGCCCTCTCCAGAGGTTGGTGAAGTCTTGTTGGCTGGGGACAGCGAGGAGGAACATCATCAGTGATAGCTGTGAGTCCCCTTTACAGACTCAATCAAAGAGAAAACTCATGAGCCACAAAGGAAAACCTTTAAAGGCTCAGGTCTCTTTAAAGGTCTTGTATGAATGATGTGATGGAGGAGACCACACCAGATTACACAGTCCCTCTCTTTTAAACTAGGACAAGCTAGACTGGTGTCCCAGTGCAGGACTCACCAGCAGTGATCCTGTCCAGCCTCCAGAAATCACCCACTGTCCTAGGATCAACCTTGGTCTTTTATACCTGGCAGGGCACCCAGAGTATCCACTGTCCCCAGTACCTGGCAGACCATTACTGCTATTCTCTGGATTGGTTAATTTGCTCACTTTCCAAGTCAAGTCCTTTGCTCATGCCCAGTTGTAAGCACACATGCTGATGAAAGGAGTCTCTGGGTCTGATGAGGCTTCCTGGTGCAGTCAAAGCCATCAAAGAAGTGGAGTTAGAGCCTTCCTCTGTTCTTAATTTAACCATGACACCAGATCATCAGCTACTCCAGCAATTAACATCTTTCAGATATTCACCATCCACAGCTTCCAAGGATTTCAGGGTGGGCTCAGGGGCCTGCAAGCTCCAGGAATGTGACAGTTTCCACTCACCAAGCAACAGAGACCAGTGCTCAGAGCTCAGGGTGGGAGATGCTTTCCTTCTGCATAGACCCACAACAGTACAACAGGAACAATATTAAATCAGTCAGCTTTCACTTTTCTGTGAGAGAGGTTGATTGGTTCATCATCTGTAGTTCTGTATTTTAACTTGGGCTGAATTTCAGTTATTAAGTGACTTGGACAAAGGAGCCTTTTCCCTATCAGGCTCAAGCCAGGATGATGAAACAAATACAAATACTTTGATGGAAGAATGAGAATCAGTGTGTATACAGTATCTGAGTTTTTACCTCAACTACTGTCAAAGGAGACGTGTTGATAATGCATCTGGACAGCCACACAAATGTCTTTGAGTGAGAAAAAAACCCTCTAATTTCTAACCCTGGAAGGCATAAATTTGAGCTCAGACCCTGCCTTAGCTGGCACAAACCCAAACAATTCATGTTTATAAAGTCCCCTTGGATTCAATATCTTGTTTGATGACTTACAACTGGCTGGTGCCATAGCATCTCCTGCCATTGGCCTGCCACTGATGAGAGAACATCATTGGAAAACCAAGGATGACCATGGGAGACCTTGGAAGAACACTCTTTTCCTGTTTCCTGCTTCTGACTGAATTAACCTCTCCAGTCCCTATCTCAAACCTGCCTACCAAAGTAAGGGAACCACTGCTGAAGAATAATTACTCTTAACACAAACACCAGAGGGATCGCCAATAAGATGGAAAAAAATTGTTTATAGTCATGACAAACGAGGATATTTATATGACTGTCTCTGGTTGCTTTTCTCCAATGCAACTTAAAATGAAAGAGTGATGAGGAAAAATGGATGGAGAGAAGCTGATTGCAGAATGGAAGCATGGGACAGTGACTGCACAGGGAGATGGATGCAAAAGGAGTGAGAGCTGAGGACAGGAGGCAGTGGACTTACCCCGGAGCCCGAGGAGTTGGCCTCGGTGGAGGACTACAGCTAGGCACAGGCAGGGAGTGGGAACACACAGGGGCACAGGAAGTGACAGGCAGGATGGGAGAGAAGAAAAAGGTGATTACTGGGAGATAATTCAGGTGACAACAGAAATAGTATAAAACTTAGAGAAACCACCACAGGAGCTCCTATGAGTTCATACCAACACTGTTCTTGCTTACTTTGCTCTTATCTTACAGGCAAAAAATGTGATATCTGAGATGGGAGAGGGACCATGTCACAAGGATCCACTCCTACATTTCTAGTGAGACTTTCCTGGCTACCACATTTTTACAGGAACACCCAAAGATAAAGCAATTGGTTTACAGCAGGGAAAAAGTTTAACTCAGAATAAGAACAGCAGCCTTAAGACAGAACGGGCTTCTGAACAGGGACTCAGAAACAAGACCAAAATTGCAATGCACAAAGAGGACTGTGTCACTGCCCTCCTGGTGCCAGCCCCGCACATCCCACTTCACTGCCCTCAGAGGAGACCATCCCAACCCTGACTTCCAGGAGGATTACAAGAGGTTTGCTCCTTTTGTACAAGAACTATTTGTTTCTTGGCTTTCCTATGAGCACAGTTGAGAAAACATGAATTTGGCTGCTTTCTGTTGAAAGGAATTGCAATCAGCCTCAAATCCTACTTCCCCATGGTGATCTGGATAAGACCTTCAAAATAAGATGCTGATGGGGAGGTACAGAACAGGATTAGTCAGCGCTTCAACAAAACTTCCAGCTCTGGAGATGAATGTATTTACTCTTACTGCTGGGTCCCCTCACCAGGCTGGATTTGGTGTAGGATACCTACCTATTTCTACTTGACTGATAAAGCTGAGCCCTAATTTGAGTAAATGGAGCTTTTCTAAGCTCAGTTTCTGTAAAATAGCCCTGTGCAGACATTTAAATGACTATGCCAAAATGAAATTTCCAGGGAGGTCTTCCTGGTGACTTCTCACCTCATGGCCTCCTTTTGGAGACTTACTATAATTCCCAAAGCTTTGTTTCTCCTCCTTCGCAGTAGCTACAGAATCAGTTTACATCACTCTGCTCTATCAGGGTCATGCTCTAAAAAGAAGACTGTATGGATGGTAGAGATGTCATTCGCCCCCCACAGAGGAAACAGCTTCAACTAAACAGAAAAGGACAGAAACAAATACCTGTTTGGTTTTAAATAGGTTATATCCATTCAACAGAACACTTAATTCCTTAATAAAGAAGAGTCACACCAAGTCCAGGGTTGCTCATACTCTGGGTTCTTCTCCCTGAACATGACTATGATCAAAGGGATGTGAAATGTCAGGAAAGCATCAGCCTGCCTAAGCCACCTGCCATGCTGCACAAATAATGCCTAAAAGCTTCCTTTTTTTAGGGAGGATGCATGAGTACCTTCAGTAAATGTCACTTACTCTCAGTCAGGGGAATGGAGATGACAACGCCGTTCCCAGTGCCCACCCAAAGGCGGTTGCCAGCAATGAGCAGGGCTGTGATCCGCACGAAGGAGAAGCCGAGCTTTCCAGTGCCTAGGAACCATGAATGAGAGTTGGGCAATCAGTGAGGACTTTGGGCAAGGTCTGCTTTGGGCAAATTCTGCTCTGATCTCAGTAAGCAACAGACCCTCACCTAGCATCTTGCTGACATAAGGCTCAATGTCGACATCCTGCAGGTGTTGATGACTGTGAGCATGGTAGAGCCTCAGCGTGGAGTCCAGGCGGATGGAAACCCACACCCCATCTCCAATCCATGCCAGCTGTCGCACCTGGCTCTCCCGCCGAGGATGGGCATCAAAGGATTTCTGAAAAAGGTAAACCAACATGAGTTCACAAAAGGTTTACATTATCTACACATGCACTCCATTTTCCTCAAATGACATCACTTGTTTGGGTTCCAAAGTTTTGGAGAAGCTGTGTTAATGTCAGCTGACCCCAGCAGTTCATTACTGTACACAAAAAATCCTTCACTTGAGCAGCTGTATGGCAGCTTTGCAGAATTGACGGGTCTTTTCAGACCAGTTTAGGAGCAAGAACATTTAGAAGCCAAGGGCTTTCAATGTACTTGGTAGAAAAGGAAAACACACAACTCCAGGATAAATTCCAAAGATCAAACTTCCTTGGCTCACTAATGTGAACTTCAGATCCAGCACTTCTTCCCTCCTTCATTAGAATTATTTCAAGTTCTCTGATTTGTACCAACACCACTGTGCTGATTTTCAACCAAAAGGCTCTAAACATAATTCTTTCCTTAGGCAAGTGGGATCCTGGGGACTTGCAACTGTACTGTTACTCTGTGCCATAATGCCTACAGATGGAGAAGCCTCAGACAGTATGTGAAGGGTCACTGTAAAGCAAACACCTATGTTTGGACAGTACGTGGCCTCAAAGACTCCCTAGTAAAGGCAAAAAAAAGCTCAGTTTAGACTTACTGATAGAATTATGCTCTGCAAAGGGAGGAGGAAGTAAAATATCCCCTGGCAGATTGGATCATAACATGGCCCAGACTGACAGTTTGGGTCTTGCAGTCAGCAATGATAACGCAAAAATTCTGCATTTCACACATTGCAGCAGAAAATAGCTTTAAGAATAAATACAACACAAGCGTGTGCATGAATAGACATGGATGTGCTTTCTTACCTCAATCTGCATCGTCTTCGGCTGGATAACATGGATTTTGTTCTTGTAGCCACACCAGACTCTATCATAGACCACAGCCATGCAGCGGATGGAGTGGTGAGTGTGGCCGAGATCCATCAGGTGGTAATTACTGAGATCCCACTGACCATCTGAGAGTGAAAAACAAGTGTGGAAAGATGCATCTCCTCCATGACATGTCAGCATACAAGAGTCCTCTACCTTTCTATGTATATCTGGGTATACAGGCTTAGTTGATACTCAAATGCTCAGTTTGCTTATGTCTGTGACCTTCCCATGATTCCTGCTTTGGGCACAGCCTTACACTGATAAAACAAGTAACGAGAAAGTTTAGTTTGGTGTCTGATAGCACTCACATCAGGCTAATTTAAACATCCTTTATTGCAATGAAGTGAAGAGGCTTCTCTAACAAGTGGGAGAAGAGGGAAGACAGCTGAACAAGACTATGCAGAAACTTAAAAGGAAATGGGCTATACAGTACTTGTGATGAGGCTTCCTCATATCACAGACCTACAACATAATTCCTCCAAAGTGTCAAGTGCAGGAGAAGGAATCAGATCTCCCTTCTTTCACTCTTATTTTTAACTAACCAGACAGATCTTGTGTCCTTCACAGACAGGCAGCCTCTAGGTCATGAAGCTTTATCTTATTTCTGATGGGAACAATTTTGATGTGTCAATGGTCAGGCTTGAGCTCATGACAGAAGCTGAATCAAAATTTGAATTGCACAAGCAATTTTTCTTCTTGTTGAATGAAGTGCTACTCAGTGAATAACTAAGTTCTTTATATGCCAACATTAGTCACAGTTAAATTCCCATGTGCTGTCAGGTATGCAGCTAAGAAACTGCTCAAACCAGTGGGAAACAAAACCCACGGCAGTGAAGAGAACCAGCCAAATTTTGTTTTCTCTGTTACACTGATTCTTACCTTCTCCCCGGTGGAATATGGCTAGTGTTCCATCTGCCAGAGCAACCAGGACCCTCCCTTTCACATGCCTGAAAAAAACAGTAAATACTTACAAAACTCTGTAGAAGTAAGGGACTAACAAACTCTTCCTGCCATCCATACACACCATCATTATGTTGTCTGTACAATTCCCAGTCAGTTTAGCATTGCAGGAACATCCTTTCAAGAGGTCACTTACCTTCATTGCAGTAAGATCATCACATCTCCAGATTTCCTGTTAAGGAAATTCTTCTTCACAATACAAACCCCATCAATTTCAACAAATTCCCCTTAATTTAGCTCTCAGTGAAATTTTACCTTTTTCCTCTCCACTCATTTCCTCCCAATACTGCTAATCATGTATTCACTGAATTGGGTCAGGACTGCAATTAAGCAAGAAAATGGGTAGGTATGAGGCTTTCCCGTAACAAAAATCTTGGGAAATTTCTCTCACAAATCAATGCACCTAGCAAAGCAAAGAAAAAGTTGTGGTTGCCACATCCCTGGAATTGTTCAAGGCCAGGTTGGACAGGGCTTGGAGTAATCTGGTCTAGTGGAAGATATCCCTGCCCATGGCAGTGGGTTGGAAGAAAAGGATTTTTAAGGTCCTTTCTGACCTAAACCATTCTGTGATTCTGTGAGTCTATGACAAAGAGCTGCTAATGCCCTCTAAAGCATCACTTAGGCTCTGAACCTTCCCCTCCAGGTTCCTTAGAATACACACTTACACCAGGCTCAGCACAGAGTCCTTCAGCTTTATTGAGTGCAGACACTTCTTCCAGTTGGACACAGCCGAGTGCACGTAAAGCCTGTGAGAGAGGATGAAATGGGGAGGGTTAGCAGCAGGGCCCCACACCTTCAGCCTGCCCAGGCTTGAGTCTTCTCTTCTGGTAGGAAAGGTGGAGGTGAAGTAAGAAAGTGAGGTTAAATCCCTGAGACTATGGTGAGCCTGAGCAATGAAATGAGGAATGAAAACCTCCTCTAGAAACAAGCAGTGAACAAAAAGTGTGTGGACATGAAAAACAGAGCCCAGAACAGGGAGGTAATGTAGAGAGCTGCCAGCCCAAGGAGAACCCACCAGCCATTCTGAGCTCCCAGCCACATCGTGGGGGCAGCACTGGTGCAGATCCCAGCAGCATCCCCAGTCAGCTCCTGATCCAGCAGTGTTGTGCTGGGCTCCATCTTCAGCTGCCCATTCTCCCTGAAGAGGCAAAAGAACAGCGTTAGAGATTTAACAGCAGCAGTGCACAGAATGCCCACCTAGGTCCACAGCCTGGCACTCACAGACAGGTATGGGCCCTTGCAGACACAAATTGCTTCCTTTTCTTTGGTGGTTTTGAACTGCAAATCTGCAATTTGCAGCATTTCCTTCCTCCTCACCTTACAAACAACAAGTACTTCAAATCTACAGACCCTGACTCAGTGTTTAGCAGGTCTATTATACAACTAGTATTTTCTCTGTTCATTTCCAACTTCAACAGAAACAACTTAAAACAACATTCACGGCAGTCAGGAACAGTCTGTATCCAAAGTTTCCACCCTGATCTTCAGGCCATCACATCACACTTGTTTGTCTTAAGAACTTTTGAGTTGTGAATATGCTTTCTTGGTCACCTTTACAGCACATCAGAGATACTACCAGAATAAATCAATCATCATTTCTGTACACAGATCAGTGAGCTCCTTCAGTAAGAACATGAAGTGTACATGTACTTTGGAAGATCTGCCTTAACCAGAGGTCTAAATTCATAGTAAGAGGTCAAATATTTGCATTTTAACAGCTCACCCAGTCTGCTGCAGGCTGAGCCATGTCTGTTTTCATTTCATTTCTTTCCCTCCATATCATCCTGTCCGTAATATTGCTTGGGCACAAAACTGATAGAAGTCTGCCATTTTATCAGAAGATCAGGCTGCTTCTTTTATCACAAAGCTTATGAAAACAGATCTGATGAGTAACGGGCCCGTTACTCTGACCCCAGTCCACCTACCCATTCTGCCTGGATGCCTGGGCTGGGACAGGGTCTGTGAACACGTGCTCGGTGAGGGGCCCGGGTCGGGCCTGCATCGGCTCTGCCTCACTGGCACCACTCTCCGGTACCTCTGTAGCCTCTGTTGCCTCCTCAGTAGACTGGGACTGGTTGATCTTCCCATTGCAGACAGGAGCCACCTCACCTGGAGAACAATAAACAGTGTTAAGACGTGCTGGAGAATGAGCTGGTGACAGATATCAGACTGTCAATTCTTTAATTTATCTTTCCTTGCCAAATTCAATTGAGCCCTGAGCCTGTCCTACAGACGGCAGTCCATCCAGCATCTTCTGCCTGAATGGGGAACAGAGATTATTTTAAAGAAGGTCTAATCTGACTAGCACAGCACCAGAAGGTCTCCAGGGCTGTCACTGCAGTGTGGAATCAGCAAGAGCAGCAGTATGATTTGCATATGAGCTTAATCAGCTTCCCAAGGCTCAGGGGAGAAAGCGATGAGAATGGCAGGAACTGTAGCAGGGCAAACATCTCACCTGCCCAAAATACTCTGCTGTAATGACCCCTGCAACCAGGCTGCAGGATATGGATCAGAGGAAAAAGGAGGGCTCTAAGAAGAAATGTACCAAAAGAGCCTTTGGTACTCCTGGACCACAGTACCAACTGGAGGCCTCTGAAGTGCTTAACTTGGGGACAGGAGGATGTGGCTGTAACACCATGAGGTCATACAGGGCTAGCTGTAATTGAGCTGTCACTGTGCTTTATGTCCCAAAACTCACTCTGTCCCTTGTCCAGCACAGGTGTGTCCCCACGTGAGGAACAGTTGCTTCGTGGCACATTGCAGCGCGTTGCGCAGCCCACCAGCGTGATCCCTGCCAAGACACCATCTGCTCCAGTCGACTCTTCGGGATTCCCATCCCCCTCCAGGAAGATCTCGCCTGGAGGATAGTCACTCTCACTGGCCGCTGAAGGGCAAAGAACAGATTATCACATAAATCAAGCAGTCACAATTTAATGTAGCTATACTCCTGAGGTCACCCTAATAATGGAAGATGATAATCCTTGGGGTTCACCACCCCGGGGAGGCACCACAGCATCCATCAACACCATGGCAGATTTCCTCATCCCTAGCATCGGTATCCAAGGCAGGTATAGAGCCCTTCCAAACCCAGACAAGACTCACTCCTGCACCTAAAAATCATCTTTTGTGTGCCAAAGGAACGATTTACTGAATCGTCAATAGAGAGGGATCTCCACAGAAAGGTCCTACAGGAAGGCAAGATCTGGGTTATGATTCTGGGGGACAATTACAGAACACAACAAGAGCCAAAGGTTAGTTCCCAAGTGAGGACATCTGTCACTTCTCAGTGGGGCAGATGACCCTGTGCAGACCCCAGCCTGGGCCCCACTCACCTGGGATGCTGGAGATGCAGAGCACGTGAGCGTTGCAGACAGTGAATTGGTCCACCACTGTGCCAGGCTGGTTGGCATCAATGATCACGACTTTACTGGTTGACAGTGTGCTAGTCAGGATCCAGACACGGCTGGATGTGGCGTCCATCTCATGGAGCTCCTTTGCCTTTGGAAGAGCAAACACACCGGCATGATCAGCACCCTTGGATCAACCTGAGCCAAGCAGTGCTTGGTAACATTTACACATGGTGCAATTTATTTTAAATTATATATTCTAGTCTATAGTAAATTTATTTTCTGTTTTATGTATTTGTCTAATCATTTATATTTAAATTTTTATTAATTTGATTCCATTCCTGTTGCTGCACTAGTATCCAGAGTACTGGCCAAAGAGCCTGTCTGCTTCCTTAGGGCAAGAGCAATTTGGCCACTAACTTCTCTGTTGAGATGTCTGACAGATGTGTCACTGAATAATCTTTCAGCCAGAACACCATGATTAAGGGATGCACCCAACTGATCAGCTTAAGCAAGCTGGTCTCAGAAGAGTATAGGGCAGCAGTGTAAGACAGCTGTGGAGAAAAACCCCTACAAACAAGACAGGATAAAATGTTGTTATCTGCAAATTGCAGCTTGGTTCTATAAAAAATAAAAAAATAAAAAATCATTTAAGATGACCAAAACCCAGAACTGAATTAAATCTCAAGAGGCCCAAATGGACTCATAGACTCTCTGTCTCTGTTCTTTCAAGAAAGATTTGCCTGAATTTATTTATTATTTTTTAAATTTACAATGATGATAGCTACATAATCTTCCTAGCAACCTCATCAAGCACTTAATTCCCTTATTATTAGGACTTTTTTTCAAAATTCAAAACATTTCAAAAGCAGAAGTTGGAAAACTTTATCCTGGATGTTTTGTCCCAAATCACACAGAAAGCTGCAGAAGAGCTAAAACACCACAGCCCTGCCCCACAAGTACAAGTCAGAGCATTTTATGACGTAGTACAAAGGTACTGAAAGAGGGGACATGGCAGGGATGGAATGAGAAAAAAGAGGAAAAAAAATCCCATTTTCTGACCTTTTTCTTCTCAGGAGATGTATGGTTACTTTTGTTGTTCTCGCCTTCCACTTCCTTTTCAGAGGTGAGGGGATCACGCCCAGGATCCAGTTTCTGCCCATTCCCAGGCTCCTGTTCCAAAGGTCTCCATCCTGAAAGGTTGACTCCAGCTGCACACCACAGCTAAAGAACAGAAACAGGAATCTGAAATAAGAATTCTGCAGGCTCCGTGGTCTCTTTGAATTTAGGCACCTTTGTGGAGAACTGTCAAATGTCAAACATCTAAAACATTTAGGTGGAAACACCAGATCTTGGTGATTTCTTCTAGAAGACATCTGATTTGATGGAGGCAAGATAGAGGATCTCTGTACCCAGCAAAAATCACTGCTTTTTTAGTCACTGCAGCAAAGCAAGCCACGGCATGGCAGATGTTTAATGGGTTCAAACTGACAGAGGGTAGGTTTAGATGAGATATTAGGAAGAAATTTTTCCCTGTGAGGGTGGTGAGGCCTTCGCATAGGTTGCCCAGAGAAGCTGTGGTTGCCTAGTCTCTGGAAGTGTGAAAAAACAGTTTGCTGTTTTAGCTCCCACATAAGCAGTTTTCTGAAATCAAATCTAGCTAACCTCCTATGAGTTATTTCCAGGCAGTTTTTTAAGAGAATGCTTGGAACAGGACTACAGAAACAAATGCTAAGTTTTTCCAAAACCATAATGGAAAGATGCTGCACAGAACTTTATCTAAAGATCACACCAACCTTCTAGAAACAACAGTGTAAAAATTTTCTTACACCTTAACCATCGGGATGACTTCTAAAAATCATCTCTCAATGAAGTAATGACAAACTGGCTATTCTGAAACAAGCAGCTAAAGCAGGTAACTGTGCTACCTGCAGAGATGACCACTTATGCTCAACTGCAATTCTACTCAAAACATTCTAGTATTGATAGACATGGTTTCACAAAAATCTGCTCCAGGTAATATTGGCCTGTTACCAATGAATTCTGGTCAATGCTAGAATCTGAAGAGTAAAAATGTATTTTTACTTTCACTTGCTTGTTTTAATGAATTTTTAGCTAGTTTTGCATTACGTCTTCAGGAGTCTTAGCAAAAGCATTAGAAGCATAAAATATTGCTGAAAATGTTGCTGTGCAGATAAGTTGTCTCAAAAAAGCAAAAAATGTCTGACAGCAGCAGGGGACCTGGCAACCAGAACCAGTTGAGAATTGTGTCCTTAAAATACTTTTTCCTATATCTACTACAAACCACCATTCAAGAAAAGGAAGCAGAGGATAGAATTTGCAATATATAATGTCAAAAAATTACAGATTGTTGTAAAAACTGCAGATTTAGTGACCCAAATTCTTTGCTTATTTCATGTCCCCTTTCTGGACTGCACGGTCAGCAGAGACAATGTACCTTCATAGTTGGGTCCTTCTCTACTAGTGGGCGACAGTACACAGGCACAGGGACGTTTTTCATGCGAGTGTCTTCCTGACCACCATTGGGACTTAGCTAGGGAGAGAGAAGACAAAGAAGACAGCAGTAAGCTGCGAACACCGGGATATGGCAGGACAGATGGAATCAGTGCAGCAGAACCAACCAGAGGTGGCTGCTGCTGAGGCTTCCTATCACATCTTGTGTGAAACAGAGTCCTTACGGGGAGGGGAGCAGCCCACTCAAGAGACCATCTCACAATCATCAGTGCCCCAGTCATGGCCAACAGAGGCTACACATTGCCCTGCTGATAGAGAAATTACGCTCCCTGCGAAGAGTCAGGACACTAGCATTCCCTTCCATCAAGACAGTTGGACTTGATCTTAAAGGTCTTTTCCAAACTTAATGATTTTATGATTTTATGGCCTGAAACTTTCAAGCCACACTACAAGGCTCCTCCCTTTCTGGTCCCTGACCAGTTAAGTGAGTCATAGGCCAACAAATGAAGCTGATGCTGTTTTACTTTGTGTTACTGATGGGCAGAAGTGGGGGCAAACTGCGTTTGTTTTTCATACTAAATGATTGTTAAAGTTCTCAGAGTATAAATGAAATAACTAATGTTCAAGCCCAATTGTAACAAAGGAAATTAAAAAAAAACTAACTAGGCTCTGGACAGAAAAGTTTAATTACTTTTGGTTTAGGGTACTTTTCAGTTTCAGTACTTTCATGCACAGGCATGTCCCTTCACTGACTTTGGTGGAGATACAGAGAACATTAATTTGGTCTATGCCTACAATTACCATACAAATAAAACACGCACATGGTACCTCTAAATTAAATAGTTCATGAGTAAGGTCCTTAATAGTTAATGACTAAGGACCTTCCGCTCAGCCTGTCCAGAGCATGGTCCCTACCTGCTTGTACTTGGCTGGGAGGCTCCAGCCACAGGCCTGCAACCGCCCGTCATCGTTCCGCACGTGCTCCCGGACCTGCCGGTACTGCTCCCGCTTCTGCTCCCGGCGCGCCGACGACGTGCAGTCACTGAGGAGAGAAGCACAGCACCTCTCAATCAATGGTTAAAGACAGGAGCTGAGGGTGAAGGGAGTGTGACCAGAATACGGGAGGGCACACACACAGCAAACCAAATCCAGCTGTGAAAAAAGATGTAGGGAATCAGACAGAGAAAGACTCTGTTGACAAACAGAAACAGGCAGTTCTGGTCTCTCTGTCACCTGAGCAATGTGGCAGGCCAAGCCATTGTCATCACCACTTACGATGTTCCAAGAGCCCTTCATAAACAGGAAAAAACCCTTCACTAAAACCTGTGAATCTAGGAGATCACACCAATTTTTGCTGAGCTGTTACAATCTACTGACCTAGTGTCTCCATCAGGAAGGCATTTTGAGTTCTTTCCCTCCTCATTATAGTCAGCTCTGTATTCTTCTGTCCATTTTTAAGACTTCTCTGCTAACAAGGAAAATGTGCACTAATTGCTGGTTCCAAGAGAACAACTCCAGCTTTGCACTAGCAAAGGTTAAACCAAAAATTTATCTGTGGGCTTTTAGACATGTTTTAATATAAACAAAGACTGTTTGAGTGTCAATTAGTTTTTAAAGTATCATTCTGAGCTACAAACAACATCAGCAGAAAAATTAAATCCAGTGGGCAGCGCCACTATGTAATGCACTGCTGGAAAGCACTCAAGACACCACAACATGACTGTGAGATGTCATAAGAGAAAAAGATGGAATAAGGGCAGTAGGTATCTATAAAGTTTAAATTTACCCTTCTAAAACAATCTCTCTTCTCCAGATCCACTGTCTTTTCAACAAATCCTTTTTGTTGTACAAGTTATCCTACTTTACCACCGCGTTCTCCAAAGTCCTTCCACAAAAACACACCACAGGTGCAACCACACAACCTCGCAATGGCAGAACACATTATGAAGTCATGTAAAGCACAGAACGGTTTTCTCCCTTCATGTCAGAGACACAAAGAATTGGGGTAAGACTCTGCAACACCTAGAGGCTCATTTTTAGTATAGTTAAGATTAAAACCAAAAACTGTAACTTAAATGTGCTGTGGAGAGCACTTTTGTCTTAATTTAAAATCCTTGTCAAAAGGGCTGTGCAGACATTCCATCCCTTTGTCCCAGTGGTGCCATCACACTCCACCACAAAACCCCTACTTCATTCCATCCCAGTCTGCAAATACAAGAGCAGAACTAGGATGGAGCCAACTCGAGCTCCAGTGGTCCCTGCTGAGATGACCCATCATGGCCTGGAAAGCCATGGCCACAATATATTTGGGAGGACAAGGTTTGCTGAACCCATCCATATGGTAACTGATGAGTGAAAGCTCAGGGAGATAATCCACAGGGGACAGACATATACTAATGTCACACAGACTGTTTCTAAAGTGAAAACCAGCTTATTTTTAAAAGTGCTGCTCTTTGGGAGAGCTGCAGGCAAACTAGGCTTGGCACACAGCCCACAACTCACTCATCAGGGAAGAACTCGAGGGTGCGGCTGCCGGAGGAGATCTGGCACATGGTGTGGCTGCGCCGCTGGCTGAACCCCGCCGTGGTGGGAGACTTGTAGTGGATATTCACAGAGGGGTAGGTCCTCTTTGCTGGGGGAGGACTGGAGGAAGAGCTGAACAGACGGCTGAAGCTAAGGACAGAAAGAGGCCAACAAGTAAGAGAAAAGGTGACTAGGGAGACAGGCACCATAGATATAGAAAAGGGGAAGCAAGAGGTACAGGATCAGAGGCTATAAGTCCATCACAAAGACTGCTCTACTTCAAACTCAGAGCAAATCCTTGGTTTGATTGGCTTAAGGTGTTTTTAACTTCCAGAAATCGGTACCTTTTGAAAACAGCCCTTTATTACAACTGACTGAGTTTATGAATGTTTCCATTCCAGGATACTCAAAAACTTTTTCAGCTGGTAAAACAAAACCAATGTGGATGGTCAGATCTGATTTTAATTTCATTAAGGACAAAGGAAGCCCCTGAAGGCAAAAGGGTTAAGTCAACAACACTTTTATCAGACATTTCATTACTGTCAGAGCCTACTAAGCTACTATTTAAAGTAGAAATGGCAACACTCCCCCTTTCTCAATCTTGCACAAACCACCAAAGAACTTACAACTGCCAGATAGTGGATTTCTTCTTCTCCTGGACAGATGGGTGCTCACGGGAAGCTCTACCAACAAACACAGCAGAACCAAATTAATTTCTGCATCTCAACACAAGCTTCTGCCAAGCAGCAGGTCATTTCCACCAAGGAAGCCATGCAAAAGTCAGAATTAATTCTAGTATGTTTCAAAAGACACCAGGGAAAGGGACATGCACTGCTCCTTAATGCAAGCACATCCAGCCACTTTGTTTCAATGTTGACATGAAGTGCAAGTAAGTGTGTTCAATATGAAGCTCTATCAACTGCTTGTAACACTGTCTCTGCTACAGACAGTCTGAGAACTACAGACCCCAGCACTACAATCCCTTCAAGCCACAGCCTTTAGAACTCATCAATTAGAAGCAACACTCTCCCTCCTAGAGCTTCTCCCAGCTAAACTTGCACACAAGAAACAAGCAAGACAAACAACTGCCCAGTGTCTCCAAATAATGGTGGCAACACAAGATTTGCAGCCGAGGTTCAGGAACAAGAGAAAAAGAACTGGATATTAGGAGAGAAGCATCTATAGTCTGGAAAATTTCCAGTCCTTCTCATACCCTATGCTTGCAGGGGTTGCACTGACCACAAGGTCAAACATGGCCAAGTTCTGTCCTAAACAGGGATGATTCCCCAACACTCGGCCTCACCTGATCATCTCTGTCCACCTGACAGCCTCTTGGAGCTCCATCAGCCTCTCCTTGTACTGGTTGCGCTCCATCAGGACCCGGGCCATCTCCACACGGGTGAAGCGCCGGCGCTGGGCAATGGGAATGTTGTCCTGCAGAGGGGAGGAGCACTGCTTCAGCCAACAAAAGATGGAATGGGATTGAGGTTAGTACTGGGCAAGTCAGGGGACAGACATATATTTGTTAGTTCTCCTCCTGTCCTGCTTGATTTCCTCATAATTTTCCCGTACGAGGGGCTAATTCCAGACAGGGAACTCCAAACTACGGCCCATGGACCTCTGGGTGTTTGGCAAACCCATGGAAATTAGAATGAGGATCACCACCAATTTGAACACACAAACACACACATGCACACTTCAGTGCAGGACTACTGCCAGCAAGGCACTTTGATAGTCTGCAAGGAATTATAAGAATTGACAGTGGTCCGTTGGTCCAGAAATTTGGAAACCAAAGTTTTAATTCATTAGCAAAGCCAGTCACAAGCAGCAGAGAGCACCACATAATGCCATCTGCCCCCTCAGGAGAACTGGAAGGAGGTATTCCGTTAGTACAGACAGATAAAGGTAGGATATAGGAAACTAAGGAAAGGCCTTTTCCTGTTTGGTGACACAACTTGACCTTCCAATGAGGGCACAGGAGGCTTTGGGTTGGGAATAACAGGAATGAGATTCTGTTTTGTCTCTTTTGAAGAGTGGAAAAGGAGAACAGCATGGCTAAGTTGGGGAAAATATCTGCCCAAAATAAAGACTGCAAGGATTTTGGGAACTCATTACTAGGAAGTGACACTGGGTTGTGCTAGACTATGGCAATTCCCAAGCTCAGCCTGTCTGGTAAGTGCTGCCAAGAGTTGAAATAGCATAAATTAACCAAGCCCCTCTCTAGCCTCCTTACACTTTGAATCAAACCCATATGACCAGTCAAAACAAGAGCTGTATAAACAAAAAGGAATTTATCAATTATTTTTTAAATTAAAAATCCCAAACAACCAGACCTCCTGTCAGTTCAGCTGAAAACAAATCCAACTCTCTTCAGAAGCTCAGGAGCACAACTGGAAAATGTTCTGATCTACCTAAATTCTCAACAGACCAAGTTCGCCACAACTAAGAGATTTAGGCTAAAACTGAGCCTGCTCTGATACCTTCTGTAGGAAGCAGACAGTAACACTGACAAGCAATGTATCGAACTCCCTGTCCTAGCAGGGACATTTACAGGGAAAATCTCTGTTACTGCTTGATTTGCCTTTTCTTTTCAGCTGCAGTTGATCTTTGTTGAAAAGCCTCTACCCCAGCCAAAAGAGTTTGAAGAGCTGTCCTACAAGCACAGCCCATGAGCCTTCTCTGCCTGTACCCTGTAACAGGCAGTACTGGCTTATGGAAAAGAATTAACAAGAAAAATGGTGCCACAGCACGAAGACACAGTGGCAGTCAATGCTGCAAAGCTGGCTGTGTAAGCTGGGATTTCACTGCATGATGTGGCTATATCTTCACTGCCAACACGGGGAGAAGCTCTTCTGGAGAAGTCTGACAGTCATAACACCCTGAGAGAAACTCCACTGCCCACTAGATTTTAATTCTAAATTAGGAAAAGTAGATACAAAACGATGGTGCTGAGAAGGGCAGTGCTCCAGCACTGGGCTGCAGAAAGCACATCCTGCACAGTGGTACTGCCACTGCATCAGCTGCTCCTCTGCACCAAATTCTGGTTTGAAAGTTGTATGAAGGGATTTTGTGCTCATCAGTCACAACCCATTCACCAGCCTTGCCCTCATCGCTAACGAAGGCACATCAATCTGCATCTCAGCATTCGTATATATGAAGCAACATAGGCAAGTCTATCAACCCCCTTTCCCCGCAGGCATTTTAGTAATGTCATATACCAATTCTGTACAGAGATAGCTGCTTACATCCTCCACCTCCTCTTTGGGCTCTCGTCGGGCAACAATCGCTTCAGATTTCACTCTAGGAAACAGGAAGAAAGGGATCAAAACAGCAAGTGACACCATGGCTGGCTTTGGGAAGAGAACCAGCTATGAGAAGCCTGGCTGCATCCATCACAAGGGAGCAATCTCAAACCACGTGTACCAAGTGCACAAATTATGAAATGCTTCTCTGACATTTTCCCTCTTACAGCACGTTACTCTGAACAGCTTTACTGACATCACACCACCTTTTTCAAATATTTGTTGTGAGCACCAAAATACTGATCACTGGAAGAATCCAGCCAGTTTCTGTTTCTGAACCAGCATCTACATTCAAGTATTTGATGAGAACATGGGAAAATGGAGCCATTGTCAACAGGGAAAATGCTGGTTTAAGTGCTTCTTCTGGGCTACTTCTGGTTTCAATGAGATTCTGTGATTCTTTGTAATTCAGTGCAGTGACAAAAGCCCCTAAAGCAAAGAACAGTTTGCCAGAAGGGTAAAGAACACAAAACCCTGATTAAAAATACTAAAAGTATTTGAGTGCTTTTAATTTCTTTAAACTCCTACACTATGAGGCATTACAAAAGGCATTAAAAAAAATCTCCCTGCTTGCAAGACTACTTTCATTTCAGACATTCTGAACAACTAAGAGACCAGTCTGTGTAATTCTTGGTGATTCTGAGCTGAGACTACAGAACCTTCCAGATTCCAGCTGGAGGACAAACCCTGTCCTCTGCCCTGAGCTCCTGCAGTCATGCACAGCCAGCCACCATGGAACTGTTCTGCTCTGAGCCCCAGGAGGTAGCTTTGTGTGTATGGATGTGAAACCATCCCAGGCTTTGCTGGGCATTCAGGCTTTAGTTTCTCTAGTCTGAGAGGAAAATAAGAAGTGGGATCTTCCTGTATTGGACTTTAGAATCTCTTCTGATTCTTCTCATTCTTAACATGAGCAATGACACAATTACCAATACAGACATTTAAATATTGCTTGTGCAACTCTGTATGAGCTCTTTCAGTAAATGAATGGGCATTCATTTCTCACAGAGCTATCCTGGCTGCTACGAGGATCAAGCTCTTAGCAGTTTCTTTCAAAACTATTTGTTTTGAAATTCCCTTTTGTTTGTTTGTTTGTTTTGTTGGGGTTTTTTGTGGGTTTGTTTGTTTTTTAATTGAAAATTTAAACCCTTAGTGCTTCGCTCCAGGGAGCCAGGGTTTGCAGTCGCTGCTGCAGAATCCTAATCCTGGGGAGGAAAACTCTGTTTTTATAAGGGTCAATAATCCATTTCAATACAATAAAAAAAATTGAATACTAAAAATATCTCAGCCACCTACCATCAGCCTTGTCATGCATGCTCTGTAACGTGAGATGCTAATCCCATGAGTGAAACAGAGTAAAACTGAGGAGGTGGGTGTATCAGTCTTCACTTCCAGCTCCAGGGCCAGGGGATAATCACTCACCTCTTTAGCTCCTCCTCCAGCTCCTTGACTCTGGATTCTATTTTGGCTTTCGCCTGCTTTGTTGCTTCCAGCTCTCCCTTCAGAACTTCCTGCTCCCCAGACAGCTGGTCCACCTTGGCAATCAAATCATTCTTCACAACGTTCAAAGCATTTCTTAAAGGTGTGAAAGGGACAATAAACAAAAATCCCAAAACCAGTAGCTGTCCATAAAACAGACCTTTAACTAAAGTCACAGACACTAAAATGAGAGTTGAAACGAGTGCGTTTAACAATTTAGTCCAGCTATAACTCATGGGAAATTAAATTCTGGGAAGATGAAGCTGTGGAAGAACACAGAAATTACCATGTTTGGTCAGGATGAGGTTTGTCCATTCCTGTATCCTGACTGATAAACTAGCCTCTCCTCCAGAAGGTGGCAGAACACTGCAGAAAGCAGGTGTAGAGCAACCTATCTATTTTTGACAAAAATAAAAGTCTGCAATGCCTTTCAGAACTGCTGTCATCTGCAATTGTGGATAATTGTGGAAGATGGCAATAGAGGTACACATTTCCAACCAGCTCCAAAACATCTTAAAATTATAAACTCAGCAGCTTTCCATCACAGTAAGTTCTCCAGCTCTCCCCTTAGGAGTACTGGAAGGCCAGTACTTTGCCTTCCCCTTCCTGGCTCCTTAGCTTTAGTAGCTGGTTTGCCAGCTTTTCTCAAAAACCAACTCCATTACATTGTCTGCTTCTCCTCTATGAACTACAAAATCTTTGGGAACTCTTCGCAATAGTGACAAAATTTTCTTTTCAAATAACAAACCTTGCAAATAAAAACTTATAAACAGCAACATCCTTACAGAGGCTCAGACCCACACCTGGATTCCCACAGAAGTTAATGTAAAGCTTGCCATTGATCTCAGAAGGCATCAGCCCCTACCAGCACATGCCCAGAGGCTTTACTCAAGTGCCTGCAGAAAAGAAACTGTTAGGAAACAGCTCAGGAGGGCAATTCTTCTTCTACAAGTGAAGGAACAAGTACTCAGGACAACCTATCAGATAAACAAGTGAGGCAGGAGTTCTGGACAAGACCTACTTCAAGGTGACATCTCATTTATAACCAGGCAGGCTGGTCAGAGCATGCAACAGTTCCTTACTTGGTCTCCAGCAGCTGCGAGTTCTCCAACAGCAGATTGCCCACTTCTTTGCCCATTCCTGAAAAGAAAGGCCAAGCAGTTTTCACCTGCTCTCCTAGAAACATGCACCTTTTGTGGCACTGCCTGACTCATGGCCAAGAAAGAGAAATCACTTTTGTTAGGCTTCCCTAGGTTCCTATGTCCTGTGTGGAGAGTGGAGTGTCTCTCGCGGAATGACCAAACAGCACCAGCAAAGACACCCATGTGTCCTGTGGAGAGCCTAAAATCAGACCTAGCTTCTCACCCCAACTTTCACAGACCTCCTTGAGAGGGACAGAGGGGAGAGCTTCACTAATATCAGTTAGGGAAGTCAAGGCAGTAACTTGTGGTTCTGCCATGAGCTATTGCAAACATTTTTTATAATTCCTCAGAAAGAAAGAAGGTAGTTGATAGGTTTTTCACAGAGGATAGCAGAACACTGTCCAAGTTGCTGTCCTGATCAACACATCAGTGATTTCCTTCCTTTCTTAGTATAAGACAAATTTTCTGTTTGCATAGTTTGGGATCATGGCTGTGATCAGTTCCATGCACATGAAAGGCTTCCCATTATCCACCTTCTGCTAGAGCAATTTTAATAGGACTGCAAATTGTCCCTTGCTCTATCTACCTCTAACAGCTTTCTCAGAGATGTTTAAAATGCGAAGTCTCAGTCCCACCACTTCAGACCCACACTCAACACCTGCAGCAGACACTCTGCACTTCCCTTGGGCATCCATACACAGCTGCAATCTGCAGACTGGGTTACAAGAACATTGACAAATCTGAGGCTAAAAGTGAAGGTCAAATTCAGTATTTCCTAAAACCAATGAAATTCAGGGACCAAAAGCACATCTCGGTTGTTTCCTGCTGCCAGGGACTTGTTGACTCCCAGGGTCAGCCTCTGTCTTGTAGTGGGGAACAAAGGCCACCTGAGAGCTGAAGGCAAAGAGGCCTCTCCCTGCTGGGGGACAGTGCTGAGGAGTGCAGCTCATGTCTCACCACAGGTCCCAGAGCATGAAGAGCTCTCCCCACCATCAGTGTTTGTCCTGCCCTCTCAGCTACCTTTTCCATCACAGCAAAGACATCAACAGTTTTCATGATACGTCATTTGCTGATTAATTAGTATTTGCAAGAAAATAAAAACAACACAAACTTGAATTAAATGGAAGTTAGAAGAACATGGCAGCACATGAGAAGTGAGAACACACCACAACACTCCAACATACAGATCCTCTTCCCACAGTTAAATGGGATGAATTTATGATGGCAAAAGTAAATTCCCAGCAAGAATGAGTAAGAAGCAGCATTTTCAAAATACTTTTGAAAAATTAGTAGACAGATAATTAATCACTTTGATGTTTCAGGCAGTATGTTCTTTGGTTGCTATGTCTAAGAATATTCCAACAGCACAAAAATGGGAAACACTAATTGCAGTGCAAACTACAGTGTATTTTGGGTCGGTAAGGTGAAGGATCCATACCCCTTTTCTTTGTCACGTGCCACATGTAGGGTTGGAAGACCCAGAAGTCTTCTGTTTATTCACTTATTTTCTTGCTCATTTTTAGTGATTCTACAAATAAATAAATAAATATTTAGCCTGTAAGGCATTAAATTGGCACAAGGACATAAAGGTGCTGAGGGGCATCCAGGGAGAGTTCATCCCCATCTTTTTTGGATTAAATCTTTTTCCTTCACATTCTTGAGTCACACTTCCCTCTCTGCAGCTGTTTTTGGGAGAGAAAGGAATTCTGGAGAAGTGGGTGAGCTATCATGCCAGAACTAAAAGCCACACAGCATTCCATCAGCATCCTCACCACAGCTTCTACCTTATTTGTGTGTGACACAGTGATAGCCAAATGGTTTAACCAGCCAGAGGTCTGAAAGGCTGCTCTGGCAATAAAGAACTCTATGAAACTTCCCAGAACCATGAAATAGGCACTGTAACATCACCTGGCACAGGCTGTAGTGGAATAGCCCTGCTCATGGGAAGAAAACCCAGTGTGGAGAGACAATAAGGAGACCTATTCAACCCTCTGTGGCATGGAGCAAAGGGAGGAGAGGTCTGGGCAGAGCCCCGTCCAACAGAGCTCATCCTACACCATCTTCCTCCCACAGCCAGGCAAATAGTGTGAAGCATCAAAGCGGATAATCAGCTACAATGAAACAGAGGAGAATCCCCAAACCACCTCTACAGAGCAGCTGCATCCTGCTGCTTCAAGAGGTGCTGCCACCACCACAAAAAACAAACCAAGGTGATGCAAGACATATGGAGGGATGGTGAGTGTATGGAAGGAATTCAGAAAAAAATGCACACTAAAAAAAAAAAGAAAAAAAAGAAAAAAGGCCTTCGCCTTACCAAAGAAATCATCCCGTACTATGAGAGCCATCCCATACGAGAAAGGGAACAGAAAGAGATGGGGACAAAGGGGAAGAAAGGAAGAGAAAAAAAGCAGCCATTAAGTACCAGTCTGTAAACAGCAAACAGAGCAGCTCATCAGCATGTGTACAGTGTGTGGATCCAGCACATGTGATGCTTGGTAGAAAGTAATCTTGTTCTGCTGCAACCTGACCTAAAAGGGACTTACACCTTAGAGGATCATAGAATGGTTTGGGTAGAAAGGGACTTAATGACCATCCAGTTCCACCCGCCTGACATGAGCAGGGACACCTTTCACTAGATCAGTTTGCTCCAAGCCCCATCCAGCCTGGGCTTGAGAACTCCCAGGGATGGGGCACCCACAGCAGCTCTGGGCAACCTGTGCCAGGGCCTCACCACCCTAACTGCAAAAAAAATGTTCCTTACATCTAATCTAGATCTCCCCTCTTTTTGTTTAAAACCATCACCCCTTGTCCTATTGCATCAGATGTCAGGATAAGCCCGAGATGACCTCTTCTGCTTCTTCCATCTTCAACATTTCCCTTGTGTGACACAACCTTGAGTTTCCCATCACCACAACAAAGGCAGGTCAATAGACATTATGAACACGGTGAGAGGACAGTGGCAAGGGGAGAAACAAAAGTGGGGGTTAGTATCAAAGCTTTCATCTGGTCTAAAAAGGCCCAAAACCACCTTCACATTGAGACAAACTCCAGCTCAACTTCAGTGGGAGGTTTTCTGAAGAATGTCCACAAAAAAACTGGCTTACAGTAAAACCAGTTTGAATGGGAAGAAAGGATGATGCTGTGCCTTTTTTGGTACCATCACAGAGACCACACCGAGCAGTGCCGGGCACAGTGTGCTTATCAGCACACTGCATCACACTACTGCAGCTGCCAGGTCACCACCTTTACTGCAGGGAAAACTTCACCCCATTTGCACTGTAATCAGGAGAGATCCCCTTGGCTTCAATTGAAATCACAGCAGGGCCCAAGTGCATTTTACAGAAAGTTGCAAACTTGATAGCAGAGCATGGCCCCAGGGCAGCAAGCAGCTTCCCCAAAGGTCAGAGACTTCAGTGACAGATGAGCCATGACCCAGCTCCTGCCAGAACGGCAAAGTTTCCACCAAAGACAGAGGCTTTGCCACTCTAACCCATCAAGAAAGTGTCTTTAGTGTTACTGCCATGATACCCAAAGAGGGGTGGTATTCACCAGGTAACCCCCCAGAGCCACTGGCACATGGAGGGACTCCTCACAGCACAGGCCATGCAGAGGACCCTCAGTCTGTTCCCACCCAACCTCTGCTACAAGCACCCTTTCTGGCAGAAAAAAAGCCCTTAGAGCCCCAAGACCTTGAGTGACAGGCCAGTGTGACACCGTGGAGCAAACCTGCCCACAGCAAGGCAAGGAAAGCAGGCTGAAAGGCAGCAGGAGCGTGAGCAGAGCGGGGACCTCCAGCTGCAGGGACCCACCAGTGTGAGGCAACCAAGCAAGGCAAGGTGGGAGAAGTCTGCAAAGCCAACTGTGTTTGGACAAGAGCAGGGGAGTATCACACGTGTATACCACATCATCCAACCTCAATCAGGAAAAAGAAACAAGGAGAACTGAGCAGGAGATACACACCTGAGAACTCCCCTACACGCCATGTCCAGCGAAGCACAGAGAGACAAGGGAAAAAGGAAGTGAAAAAGGATCAATCAGTGACTGAAACCAACAAAATCAAAATTTTGTTCAAAAAAAATTAATAATGATTCAGCCATTTCAATGTCAAAAGGCATGAAATAGTAAGGACAGGACCTGTCGATGGCATGACTCTACATAAAGGACAGAAAAAAAAAAACCCAGGAAAGGTAACCTGTGGTACAACTGCAACCACACACCTCAGCTACCCCCAGCTTTCCAGATGTGGATGTGAGGCAATCATATCTTCCTGAATTGGGCAAACCTTTATTTTGTCTTTATTTAGTTACGTACCACTAAATGCTGAACAGCTCATTCCCACTACCTCTCACTTCTACTCCTCTTGTGATTTTAACAGCTAGATTATCTGACAATAACTGTGCTCTGCAGTGACACTTCAACTTGCAAAAGACAATTACTTGAATTTAAAGCCTTTTTTGTACAGTGTAGAGTTGGGACTTAGTTTAATAACTCCATTTCAACTTCTGTACACAACATTGCATACAAACTTACCGCTAACATGGCTGCATTTCTGTCTTCACCACAGACCCCCTGTTCTTTAATTTCCAAAGCAAATATAGTTGGTTATCCTAAACTTGAATCACAGAATGGTTTGGGTTGGAATGATCATCTTGCTCCACTCCCTGCCATGGGCAGGGACACCTTCCACTATCCCAGGTTGCTCCAACTTGGCCTTGGACACTCCCAGGGATGAGGCAGCCACAGCTTCTCTGGGCAATCTGCTCACCACCCTCACAGTAAAAGGACCAGTCCACTGAGCACAACCAAACTGCTTGTGATCATTTGTGTCCAGAAACACCTGGGATAGGGAAGAGCAGGAAGGGGGATCTGGGAGAAAGAGGAAATAAGAGAAGGGGAGCCTATCTAGGATCACTAGTGATTAACAAGTGAATATGCAGGAAAACAGCCAACTAGTGCTCCTAAGACTGTAGGAGAAATAAGGGAATTTGGTCCTCAATTACCATTAGTAAATAATCGTTCTCACTCCACATTTTTCTTCAGAATACTTCCTGCACAAACTCATGTAAGTAAAGCAGTATTAGAGGCGGGGGGAAACGCACGTTTTATTATTTTATATTCAGAAACTGCAATGAAGATTGCCAATTTTGTACCGGGAGTAAATCGGATTTTTCATTCCAGAATCAGACCTGCCTGCAGCCACTGCTCAAGGGTTATTTCTGCAAGTCCTGTTTTTAAGGTCCTCTTTAATGAGATTTCTCTTTCTTTAAGAAACTGAGACCAAAAAAAGATAATATTCTTATAGATTGATTGCCAAGTTTTCAGAGACTGAAGGAAGTAGTAAGCCTTCATTTAGATGAGGTTAGAGTCATTAATTCATCTGATTTACAGAGAGAAGTGAGCTTCAAATAGGACCTAGAGAGAACTCTTTCAGCTTATGGATCATGTTTCTTACATCACGTTCATAGAGCACCTTTTCCTCTGCATCTCTTCAGACTCAAAGGCACAGTGCAAAGAGAAAACATTCTACCCAGCAAAAAAGGCAAAATTTTGGATAATGTTGACAGGTTTTTCAGCACTAAGATCTAGTCCTCTGCTTCTACTTTTACCAGACTTCCTTTTGTGCTTTCTATTGTGTAAAGCCAAAAAAAAAGTATCAGTCTCATTTCCTTTTGAGAGACATGACTCCTGAGATCTCTGTGCTTCCCCTCTTTGTACAACCCAGCAACGTGTGTGTTCATTTTAAACACACTCTTCTGTGCTAGTCAGTAGCCAGAACTCAGCAAGAGGATTAATTAGATCAATGTTTATCACAAAAAAAGGCACAGAATGACCTGATTTCATCACAGTTCATCCGCCAGGTTTGAAAAGGAACCAGCCTTCCTATTCTGCTGGTCTACCGTGGGTTCTGCTGCTCTGCTCAGGCCAGAAAATGGTCCCAGCATAGAAATGTCCCCCTTGTAAGCTCCACTGCAGTCTTCAGAAGCTACACTGTGATCTTCAGGGCCCACACTTACATGGGCACTGTTCAACAAAGCCGCGTTTGTACATTTTTATTGTAAGTGTTAACTGCCAAACAACAGACATCTCACCAAGCCAAAGTCTTCCTTATAGCTGGAAGAGGTGAAGCACCTTTGACTTCATCTGAGACTGCGGTGAACAACCATGCAAGGTTTGGGCAACAAAAAGCTTTGACCTTTGTAACCAATAGTCTGCATTTCTTGCTGATCACTGGGTACAGTGTAATCCCAAGGGCAAGTGTATTCCCAGAAGGCAGGCTTCCAAAGTGGGAAGCAGGCTGTCTGAAGCAAGTAATTTTCCAGAAGACTAATTCTTCAGAGCCAACAAACCCTGATGCCCCAGACATTCTGGGGGGAGAAGGAGAGCAGCAGTTGGCATAGGGATCAGCAGAGAGCCACAGAATCAACCAAACACTCCTTGATAAGAAAGCACCCGAGGATCAAGATAAAACAAATAGTCAATGGCAAAGATTATCCGTAGTTTTAGTGCTTTATTCTGCTAGGAAGAGAGGTCCTGATAATGTATGGAGCTGGCTAACCAAAATCCATTCCACAGGAGGTAGACAGATGAAGCTTTAACCATCATATGTAGTTCCTACTGTCAAGCTTCCATTTAAGCAGGAGCCCCAGCCCTTCTGCAAACGGCTGTTAACATCCAGGGGATTCTCAATCCTGGAAATCTTGCTTTCCCTTTAAAATTCTTAATTTTGTAAGTATTTGCACACATTGGCTCCCATTGCAGAGAAAGCCTGTGAGTTCATCCGGAGTCTTCTGCAGATTTTTTTTCTCCTGGCAATCTTGAGTTGAAGGTGTAGCAATAAATGATATCACACTTCAGACAATGGCACGAGGGCTCTCTTGCATGCTGCAGGGCTAGCATGATTTAAAAAAACCCCAACCCCAACCTACCCCTATCAAAAAGCTATTGTGAGCATTCTGATGATGATCTGGTTCTTGTTCTTAATTCCAGTCACTCTATTGCCTATAATAGCAACAATTTCACAGATATTTGTCTCAGATAAAACAAGAAGTATTGTATTAACCTCCTTTCCAGTCTTCAGTCCACATCTTCAAGGTTAAGTTTTTGGTGAATATGGCAAAATCTATCCCCCCTACAGAAACACACACTTTTAGAGGGTCCTGATAGAAGACATATCAAAGCTGATACAAGTACCTTCCTAATTTGAGCAAAGGTGAACTGCTGCAAATCTGTGACACAATTCAGCTTATTCTCTTCTGGACACATATACAGAACCAAACTTACAAGATTATTCATAAGCAGCTCTGTATTGGTTACCACCAGAAAGGAAACGTTCACTTTCAGGTCAGATCTCTAGGCCACTAAGCACACAGAAGGCATGTTGCTGGAGCCCTTGTGTGTTCTAAGACTCCTTAAACCAAACAGTAACATGGACAATTATCTACACTGTTATAAACTCTATCAGCTTCCCGTGTTGCCTGACTATTCAAAGACCACTTGTACTGTCCTGATGCAGAAAAACAGTCAGCAGGAATTAAGAATATGCTTCTGTCAGAAATTAAGGTCTAGATACTCAAGAATTCAATACAAAATACTACAAATAGTACGTAGAGGACTCAGAGTGCTCCCTGAGGCAAAGCTGCTTCTCTGACTGCTGCAGAGCCCCAGCCAGGAACACAGAACACAGTCTGGCTGAAGGTATTACAAACACCTTCAAAAACAGCCTAAAAAATGAATTACTACACTTTTAGGCTGACTGTAAAACAGTAAATACTGCATTACAGACCATTAATATTTCCACATCATTTAAACATCAAAAACCTAACCAAACTAGTTACTTTCTTACAAATTTCAAACAAGCTCCTTATTCCAAGTATAAAATTACTGGGGGGAAGAATTTTGGGGCAGAAGCAAAAGGAGCAGATTTTGTCTTCAAATTATTTGTGTGAGAGAATCCTGTAGAAAAATAACTTTTGTACATAAACAACTCAAATAAAAGTTACCTAACAGCTGGAATTATTTTCTAAGTAAGCATTACTGTACTGCAGGTACATGCTTCTGTCACATATATCTCAACTTCCATGCATTTTTTAAAAAGCTAAACATCCAAGTTCTGAAAGAACAAGAGAATTTAAATGTTTCTGGAACCTTAATATAGTGTCATTGTATCAGAGAAAACACAGTGGTTCTAACAAGGCTTTACCTAGGAGATCTGCTCCTTCATCAACATCTCCAATGACCTCAGACCCTGCTGTGGAAAGTTCATGGTACAGGGAGTCTGTGTTGATGCCAAATGCTTTGTTCACAATCCCCTGTGTTGGGCTGTCGTTGAAAGCAAAAAAAACAAGAAGAAATCTTGTTACTTTGCAACATTTAAGCTCAAACATTTCTCGTTGAAATACTGAGCACCTCACACCATTGCAGTCAAAAACCTGAGAGCATATTCCATCTGTTCACCATGGGCTGAATCAGGGAACATACTGAGCAAAGAAAATAGCATGTTTTATTCCCCATATCACAGAATCATGGAATGGCTTGGGTTAGAAAGGACCGCAGAGACTACCAGGCAGGGACAACTTCCACTATCCCAGGTTGCTCCAAGCCCCATTCAAACCCAGCCTTGAACACTTTCAGGGATGGGGCAGCCACAGCTTCTCTGGGCAACCTGTGCCAGGGCCTCACCACCCTCACAGCCAAGAGTTTATTCCTAATATCTCATCTAATCCTGCCCTCTGGCAGTGGGAAGCCATTCCCTGCATCCTGTCACNTCACTCCAGGGTCCCAAGTCACTCTCCAGCTCTCCTGGAGCCCCTTTAGGCACTGGAAGAGGCTCTAAGGTCTCCATGGAGCCTTCTCTTCTCCAGGTGAACCACTCTTCTTTCAAGAGCAGAGGGGCATCAACCCTCAGAGCATCTTCATGGCCTCCTCTGGACTTGCTCCAACAGCTTCATGTTCTTGTGCTGAGGACACGTCATGCACAACCTCAAAGATCACCCAGTTAATTGAACTTTGAACAGAGTTAAGGACTATTCGATATTTGACAGAAAATTTCAACTTGCAGAAGCTCTCAGCTCTGACCTGTCAGATTCTGCAAGGATTCCCATGCTCCTATCAATCTAGATAGAAACGTCCGACAGCAGTAAGACCAGATAGGGAATTCAATGATGAAAACAGCAATGGCGTTTTCACTTGCCCAACCAGTAAGTGCAATCAGCCTGAAGGGTCTGCTTTCCCTTTGGATGAGTCTACGTGTTGAAATGCTTCTTCACATGTCACCAAATGTATGTCCTTAAAGATAAATCAAAGTTAATATTTTCTAGCCTTATCAGATGAGGGCACACTTCCACCTCTCAGTGCCTTTGGTACCATCAAGACTCTTACTGCATTTCTTGACAGCCTCATGACTCAAGCAGCAGTTACAGGATGTGAGGGTGAGGCAATCTCTGGGATTGTGGCTGTCTAAAAATGGTCTTAATGTGGGTTATAAACACTTTGCAGTGCCCCACCTTGTATGAGCAACATCAACCAGAACGAACAGCAGCTGTGCAATTTTTCTAGCAATCTATCAGAAAGGTCAGCACCAATGGAGATGTTGTATGGCTGATGGTTACTGTTGTATAGTTGATCAAGTTGTATGGCTTCATTATTACATAAATCATCTCAGTGGTTATAAATGTAGTAGCTGCCTCTGATATTGCAGTTACAGCACATTGAAAAGAAAATGAAAAAAAAGGTGTTTTTTTCAACTACAGAAAAATTCCAGCTACCCATCTGAGAGCACTGAGGAGGTACAAACACTGCTGTGATGGCACTGCAACTGATCAGTTCACAGAGTCTGATGGTCAGCACAAACAACAAGAGAAACCAGCACTCAGTCTGACCTGGAGACCCAACATCGCTTGAACTTTCCTCTTCAGCACTCAGCTTTCAGAGCTGTATGTATCACAAAAGCACTCTGCTTTCAGAGCAGCACACACACTGTCAGCAGTTCGAGTCAGGCTATGTCTCCTGTACCTTTCAGTCTCCCCACCTGGAACAGAGATTCCTGCCTGCAGAGCTCTGGTACATCCATCCTCTCTGTTTCCTTCTTTCCCTTGGATGTGACCAATTTTTGATCTGATCTCATCAGTCACCACAGAGAGCACTTCCAGCTCCCTAGATTTCTCCTGACCCTAAAAATAGTCCAGGCTTCCTACATATCCCAAGGGGATCTTAACTGTGTGTGCCTTCCCAGCAGCTGTTATTGCTGCTCACACCGTTCTCAGTGAGGGTGCTCAATAGGGCAGGCGAATCCAGTCCAGATAGGGACCATGAGACAATCTTGCCGTCACACTCTGCCAGGGCACCTGTAAGATTTTGGACGTTATTTTTGCTGATATAGTGCCAAATTACCCAAGGACAAGGATAAAAGGAAAACTTTAGCAAAAACCAATCAAGGCAGCTAGGTTACTAAGTCTAGACTCATGCCTCAGAAATGTGGTGCCAATATTATGACCCTTTAGGGAGCCTCCTATTTAGCACAAAATGGGTGATGGGTAGGGACCAGAGCAGCAGAGTACTTCAGTAAAAGTCTGATGATTCTTCTGTTGAGGAGTTGTAGCCACTGCCCAGTGAACTGATGGGTCACAATTGCTCTGACCAGCCTGACCTGGGAACTGCACCCATCCACTGGTCCCAGGGCTCCCTTTGACTTCAGGCCTTTGCCTTCAGTTCTTTGCTAAGCTGCACCTGTCTTCATTCCCATCTCTTGCTGCCCATGGGTAGCACTGGGACTGAATTCATGCCCTTGCCTTGTCTGGGGCTGCTGACACAGCTCATTACCAGTGCTCTGAGCCTCCCTGCTCAGAGCCTGTGGGACTGGCATTGCTGGCGTTACCTCTGCTTGTCCTCCCTCGTGGAGCAGCCCTGCCTCTGGACCTCAAACATTTGAAGAAATTAAAACTGGAAAAATCTTGAGGTTTTAAAATGGAATTCAGAACGGAGCTCTTATTAGACAAATGCACATTTTCCCTCTTCCTGACAGCTTAAGCCCACGTCCTCTTTGCTTGTCTTAAACCTTCTATTGCTCCATCATCTCTCCAGCCTCCCTGACCCAGCAAGGCAAATGAGTCCAGTCCTGGGTCAGCTGGACAGATCCTGCTGCAGATCACCAGCAGGCATCTACCTTTTAGGAGAATCCAAAGCAGGTCAGGACCTCTGATACTAGGCAGAATATATGGACTATCTCAAAACAGCTGCATTGTGAGCTCACTGTGAGCCAGAGCATCCATTCCTCACTCCTCATGAAGCCAAGTAACAGAGCACACAGAGAAAAGTCACAATCAGTACCTGCTACCCGTGCGTTCCAGGCGGGGATCCTGACCCATGTCCAGCTCTGGAGTAGAGTCAATGATGTCCTGGACATCGGACCACTCATCACTGCTGCCCATCCCTAGGTAAGACAGTACATATCATCTATAGGATCAGGAATTCCACAGAATGGTATTTCTTGAAGGGACTTTTACAGCTTTGAAACTGAGGTTTGAAAATCTCATTATGCCATGTTCTAAGTCTTAAAATCAGAACAGAAGGTGGCTGAAGTTGCTCTAACAATTCCAGAGCAGGAATAACATAAGCATCCTCCTCCCAATTCCAGAGCATCACCAAAGTCATTGCCCTGAATGCTCACTAAAATGGGATAAGCAGAAATACTTTATCCATTGAAATAAATTCCAAAACCCCCTTTTTATCTGCCAATAAAATACTCTTCCATCCCCATACAGCATTAGCTGAGATCAAAGGCAACACAGTGATTTTCTGTAGAGCTTCATAGAAATTACTGTTTTTAGGAACTGGCACTATTTAGTTTTAATAGAAACAATTTTTCAGTACAAATTGTCAAGTCTACAATGGTTTAGATACTGATTACAGTGGCATTTCACTTCAAAACCAATAAATGAAATCTGGTTTCTGTGTAATCTACAGCCCGAGGACAATATCTAAAGAATAAAGAATTTCTTTCCTCTTGTCAAGTCCCCTTTATTGGATACCAAACTCCTCAAAAGTTCACACTTGCACCCATTCTGAGCAAGCAACAACAACAGTGTCTGCTCATGTAAGGAATTCCTGAAGGATTAAGGATCTAATTTGTGAACTATATTAGTCCCTCAATGACATTACATGTGAAATTTTTGACCTTTCCAAGGTCTCAGTAGCAAAATATACAAAGCCCCTGACAACTGGTGTGTTGATTTGACTCTTTCAGGATGGCATTGTGCACCAGCTGGCAACAAATCCAGGTTGGAAGACAAAGTGTGATGTGAATCTGTTTCCAAAGCAGGCATCCATACCCAGTGGGTCTAACACAAACACAGCCATCCTCACTTTTATCAAGCTGTGAAGCTTTTCTGAAAATACCTCTAAGTACCATTTTTGATAGCTCAGCTCTAAGGCACGTGCATCACCGACAGACACTGTAATCACAGATGCAAAAATACATGATTAAAATGCAAGTATGTGAGTGTCTTCTAAGCATGGGTGGTTGATTTTGCATTAGGGGTAAGAAATAGCTGAAAGGTTGAATATGCAGAGCACATAAGGAAAACACAACTGTCTGCCCTGAGCAAACTCCACATTATCAATCACACTTCCACCAAGGAAAAGAACTTCCACAGGCACAGTGACCTCACAACTGCACACATACAGAAGAGAGATGACTTTGACCTAAGAAAGCTATTGATAGTAAATGAGTTTGTAAAGCAGCAACTGTAAAAATCAGGGTATTTATAGGGCATTAAAACTACTGACATCCATGCTTAGCTTCCCTGATACAAGTGTTACATGGTCTTGCCCTGGCCAGGATCAGTGCCAGACCACAATCTAACAGCCGGATGTGCAGAACACATATACTTCCACAGACAACTACCCTAGTCTGTGGCAGATGGACATCTGTGACCATGGGGAACCCTCAGAAAAATACAGACTGGGACTCAGTCATGGCAGTTCTCATTCAATGCTGCAGGATAAGATATTATATGTTAGTTTATAGTCTTAATTTGTTAGGAACCAGCTTGTGAATTTTAGCAGAGGAATTTCTGCTTTAGTAATAACTTTGTTATAACTTCTGCTTCCCAAGTAATAACCTGGGAAAAAAAATGATCAGCTGGCTCAGATGCCAACCTCAGAGACCTATGCTCACCCCTGTGCTCCTGCAGATTTTCCTAATGACTTTCAGCTAGTTTTACAGTCTTTTTCTATATTAAGTTCATAACCTGTAAAACAGATCACTTCTCATTTCTGATGGCCACTGCGAGTCTGAATACAATCTAGGGTAAGATCTGCTCAGATACGACATGGGCACAGCTTAAGGGCCTTTTATTATGTTATTACACCATTTATTTATTTAACAGCCTAGTGCTAAAAGCTTAGGTGATGGCTTTCCTGACAAGAAATCATGAATTCAAATTACTAAAGGACTCTGGGAAATGGAGAGAAAACAACTGTAACTTCCACAGATTTGAAGGTGTTCTTATATGAGAAAGAGACTAAAAGAAATCAACTCATTAAACTAAGAAAAACAGATGGATACAATTACTATTTTTAAGCAAATCAGGGTGTGGTATAAACGCACACAGGGAAAAGAATTATTTAATCTCACTGACAAATTTGGCATTTGAACAATTGTATGTAAAATACTTAAGAATAAATCCAGAGAGAAAACTAAATATAAGCTTTTAACTGTCATACTGGTGAGGTCCAGAAACAGCTTCCCAAAAGCTCAGCCTAAGATAGGACTTGAGAGATCATGAAAGAGGTCCTATACATGGATGGAAGCCACTGCAGGGCACTGAACTCAGTAACTTGTTCCCAGCCTGTGAATTTGTGAAATTGTTCATATTATTGATGTTTTAAAAATTTGATACCCAGAAAGCTACTAACATCCAATTAACCCTGTCTCGTTCATGCTCCTTTCCAAGTCAGGCTTCCTCAAATTCCATACTTACAGTGCAGTCTCCCAACCTCTCCCTGCAGCAGAGAGACGCAAGCACTGGGAAGTTGATTACATAGTGACCAAGTACCTGAGCTCCAGCTGCCATACCTATGCTGACATTCCTCATCTCCTGTGTGACCTGGACTTCCATGTTCCGGCTGTTCCGCTTTTCTCGTGCCCTCTTATTGCTCTTGGTGGTGCCGTTGGTGTACTCGCTGATGGGCTGGACGCTCTCATTCAGAGGGGTGACAGCGGCAGAGGGCACAGATGACGTGGGAGTGTTGGACTTGGTTCCTGTGGTGCTTGGCGTGGCAGCTGCTGAGGACTGCCCAGATTCGGACATTTCGTCTTGGGGGCACTGTGGCAATTCCGGGGGGGCAGAACAGAAAGGGAAAAGCACAGTTATACATTTCAGTTAATGTCCCATTTGTTGGTGTATGGCTGCCTCAAAGCATTATGGAGCATGGTTCTTGCTCACTGCACCAGTTACATGTCCAGCGTTTGACACTGGGCACTGCCACCACAGTGAAGCAGCAAGTTCTCATGCTGAACTCAGCAAGCAAATCCCACCTGTGAAAGGGCTGATAACCTTCTTCCTTCACTACTGAACACTGTTCTTCACAAATCACATCAGTACGTGATCTCAGGAAAGGTGGCCTTATCACAGGTGAAAAGCACCTGCAGCTCACACTGACTACAGTGAAAGCTGAAGGGCTTTGGCACTTGCGGCAAGCCAGGCCAGTGTTTCCCAAGGCTGGAAGGCAACAGGAGAATCGCCTGGGAAGGATCTGAAACAGCTTCTTACAAGTCTTGGCTGATGTCATTACTGTAAGCCACTAACACACTTGGATGAGAACAGCAACCTGGTTTTGCCACTAAACTGCAGAAGCAAAGTGGACACTGATCTGGGATGGTCTGGCTTGTCTGGGGCAGGAGACCTATGTCCCCAGACCATGTTATGCAAAGCTAGGCAGGCATGGGTCCAGCATAACAACACAGTAAAACAGGTGTGGTCTCCCACTTCCAAATGGCAGGATGACAATACCCAAGAATTCATAAGGCTGAGAAATGAACACAGGAGAAGGATTCCTGGTATGGAATGTGCAAAATGGCTCTTGGTTTTACAGACATTACAGCCCCACTTCTTGTACCACTACCTCTTGTGGAACAGGTAGGCTTCAAGACTTTGTCAGGGTTTTACACTGTGACCTGTGTTTGTAAATTAAAGCAGCACAGCTTCCGTCAGACAAGGAACGATCTGACCAGTGCTGTGACCTCTCCCAGACCCAAATAAGTTCTCCCCACTCTTCATGGCAGCCCACTCTAATTACTGCCTGCAGGGAGGTGACATAATTAATGCTCAGAGTTATGACAGTGAGTTGCAATTGGGTGCACCAGCATCTGCACATCTGCACATCCAGACTCAGCTTTTATCTTCACCACTGGCCTCTCATCTCCTGCACAAGTACTAAGAAATCCTGTTTCTGCCCAGAAGCTGCTCTGAGACCCCCAGCTGGAGCTGTGACACTGTTTCACTTCACTCATCTGGAGGTCTCGTTCTCTCGTTCTAATAACAGCTTCACAACATGACAAAAAATCCAATATGGGATGAGTGAGAAGACTGAAAAAAATGGTGACTTAACCCTTTGCAGCCATGTTTTTTCAAAATCTGGAATCCTATTAAGATCTTCCTTTAATTAGACTGGCCTCTGTATGCTTATCTTAGAATGCCCTGCTGCACACTGCACTGTGGAATTCAAAGGTTTCACATTGCATCTGCGCATTTATACTGGAAACTCAGGGGTTTTTTAATGGCATTACCATTAAATGCAATCCATGTTTTGTATATTTTCTGCATTGTCAGTCCAAACAGCACCCACGTTCCTGCATGAATATCCGAACTATCTCCCTGCACATTTACTGAGTTTAGCACCAAGACTGAGATGAGAACTTTGCACTCAGGCTGCTATATGTAAAAACCACACTTCCCACCTCTACTTCATATTCCTGGTTCAGGAGCTACTTTCCTAATATATAAAGGAAAAAAGAACCAAGTGGGATTTTTGAGAATAAATAGGATCCAGTAAGCCTTGGACCACCTCAACTGCATTCTGTCTTCTCTGCTTTCTGATGTACAAAGGGACAAAGATATCAAGTGTGAAGTGCAACCATAAAACCTCTTTCCCCAGACAAAGCTGCTGTTGGATGAAAAGATTCAGGGATGTTCTTGGACCCACTGTCTCTGAGAATAACCAAAGTCCAGGAGCATCTTAGCACTGTAAGAGACACCCAGGTGGGTCCACTCCACTTGTCATTCCTTGTTCTTATGAACTAGTTGTCATTCAAACACCCTGGATCATCAGTGTCTGTAGGGTGATACTTGTATCAGAGATATCCCATAACTTCTTGTTTATTGACATAACCTGCCCCTCACCCAGAACACACAAATGAGTAATTACCTCGGTCTTTCACTTACTCTTTGGTTATAGATGTGAGTTTTTTATTTACCTAGAAAATGTACTTTATCAACCTACCAGCCTTCATTGGAGAAATTCCTCCCAAATATACACACTACCAACATGCTCCTCTTCATAGCCCAGAAGCTGGTATCTTCTTTCTATTAATAGTCTGAGTGCTCTGTAAATGCTCAATATTGCACTAAGAGTACAGCTCTCCTCTCCAGCACAGGAGGCGTTCTCCAAAACCCATAGCTCACCCAAAGAATACTCTCCACAGCCACGACTTACCTACAGCCATACCTGTCAACCTCCTAAACATCAACTGTGTAGTAGTGACCTCCAAAATGCCTTGCAAAGGCCCAACATTCATAGCAGTCATATGTCACCATGAGAAGCCACAATTGTATGGTTATAACACTGAAAGCATAGTACATAAAAACAAAAATGTTAAGGACTTTCATCTCCAAAACACTGTATAAAATAAATGTACGACTGAATGCAAAACTAAAATAATAACAGCAACTAAAAGAGAAAATAGCACAATAAGTAAACAAGGACACTTGAAATGTAACTATAGTATGGCCCCATGGAGAACTAGTGCGAATAGTCAGGTAGATAGTGGGAAGGTGAGTCATGTGTGTACAGTGATGTCAGCAAAACATCAGAGCTCCGAAGAAGAGGCAAGGGGGGCATGAGCCACCCTGCTGAGATGTCAGTCATGCAGAGAATTTAAGAGATAGCATTTAAGTCACAGAGCGTGCAAGCATCTTGCGGAAGGAAAATCTTTATTCCAAACTGCAAATCTAGCAGATCAGTCAATCACACCCTTCAATTATTCATGAGTTTGCTCCATACTCAGGAACTCCTCCATAACACATTACCTATCCAAGTCTTCCACAGCACAAGCTTCTTAGCTCCACTGTACCACCGAGCCTCCTTTATCCCTGCATTTCACTCTGAGTCTCCCTAACAAGCACCAACATGAATCCCAGCATTGTACATTTGGAGCAGGACACTGCTACTTCTGCACAAAGCTTTCCTGGAACCAGGTGGGGGTTTTTTGCCTGATACCACCACCACCAAATAACTAAGAGATCCAGTCAGTAATCAGAGAACTACAGAATGGTTTGGGTTGGAAAGGATCTTAAGGATCACCTAGTTCCAACCCCTGTGCAGGGCTTCGTCCCTGCTCAAAGCAGAACAACCTCTATTACCCGAACTTGGGCACCAAAGCTTTCCATTTATCCAGATTGCTGCTGCATTCTCCTGCAATGCAGATGCTGAGTTACTTCTTTCGCAAATTCTCAATGGGACTACTTAAGGAATTAGACCTTAGCAAGGCTGTGGAAGATGGATCTAACCCCAATGTCTACTTAGCTCTTCTCTCAAAACTAAACTCCACTGGTCAGCCTGATCACTGGAGATCTCGAGGGCCTGTTCACACCATGGTATGCAGCACTGCCTGGAGAGCCCAAGGAATAACTGATTCCAGAGGCAGGCTGGGCTTTGTGCATTTTGGTTGTGTTGGCACAGCACCAGTGTGAAGAAACACATTCACTCTCTGTTCTCATTTCCACCATCCTTAATTACGTTATTGTACTGCTGCACTGCTATTCCCTAGTTCCAGGCAGAGCTCTCCAGAAATGACTGTAGGACTTGAATGGCATTGTGCAAGTTGCTGCATTTCCCAAACTTCTGTGCCTCTAACACTACAGTGATGACTGGATTCCAAGTCTTCATCCTAAGCAAAGGTATTTTGGATTTCCAAATTCCACAATGGCAGAGAGATGATAAAGTGCTGACATTTGTGCTGTGCTAGGCGTGGCCTAGCGTACTACAGAGGTAGTGTTAAAAAAATTAAGTTGCTGCTTTGTTTTCTGATTAAAATGTGAATTTGTCTATGCATCAAGAAGACCACTGCTGCAGAGTCCCTCAGGCCAAACCCCATCCATGGAATCTGGAGACATGTAAAATGGGTACAGCAAGCTGGGGATTTCTTTTTTTTATCTCCTCTTTGCCTCTACTGCCTCAATATATTTTACAGGATCAGTGATACACAACTTTTCAAAAGGAGACCAGTCCTTACATAGGACATATAAAACATCCGATGTTCTACAAATTGCAGGCAGAGTGATGGTAAATTTGATCAGACACTTTTGAAGTAGAGCAGAAGCTCTGTGAGATACCAGTGGACACACTGAGCTGTGGTCAGCAGAGGAACCAGTGGCTCTCAGACCTGTCACCAGGCATTCACGGAGAATCATTCAAACAGAGGAATTTGGTGGGATCCTGAGCACAAAGACTTGGGAAGTCCACACGTACAGCTCATGGGAAATGTGGGTCACCATGCCTAATCTGTAAACAGCTGCAGTAAGCTGACAGCTCAGAGAACACCACTCGGGCCTTAGAGCTCAGACCAGTCTCTGAATGGAGAACCCCAAACAGCAGAGCAGAGCACAGAAAGCATCAGGCAGCACCATGAGCTGCTCCAGTGCAGCTGCAATGCTGTGAGGGCTTTGGAAGACCTGGTGCAGAATGCAGAGCAGTGATGGTGACAGATGAGCTGAAGGTAGACAGTGCAAGTCTAGAGCAGTGATAGGCACAGTAGGAATGTAAGACCTTTAAGCGCAGTGCAAGACTTGGGCATCCAGAGAGGATAAGGAGCCCTTTTTGGTGAAGACAGGAAGGCCAGGAGATCAGTCCAAAATTATAGACCCTGAAGTGCAAGTGCAACCCAATTCATGGTCCCACCTGAGTTGCAGAAGCATTGCTCTTTATCAAGGGGGACAGAAGGGACAGGTTCCACCATGTCCTCTCCCAAATAAGCTATTAAGAAATGAAGGATTTATCTTCCCTCAATCCCTAACTGCCTCCCCACACATCCCTCTCAACTTGGGGCCAGCCAAGTAAAGGAGATTATTCCTGAGACAAGCAGCATGAGGAGCTATGTCAAATCCTTCCCACACCATATGCCAGATCTGCAGAAGAACATCCTCCCACCTCCAGCACAGCTATCACAGGAGCAAACACAGAGGGAGAGGCTGCAAAGGGTTATGGACACAGATTGGTCTCTAGCTTAATGAAAATGTGGGATGTTATTGACAGCGAGAGAGTGGGAAACCCTTGCTCTGTCATGGTCTAGAAAACCTTGTAGTTGGAGTTGGACTGCAGCTGGCCGAGGTCACTCAGGTGCCAGTGGTCCAGTGTTGGGATGATCTTGGCCCCTATCTGCCCACGTACCATGCCATCAGCGAGGGGGAAGACATTCAGGGAGCTGGGACGTTCCTTCCTGCTAAAGAGACAAACAGAGGGAGAAAGGAAAGCTGTGTTAGCTATGGACAAGGTTCTGATAGAAAACAAACAGCACGCTAGTGTATGTGAAATATTAGTCACTAGAAATTGGACTGCACCCCTCACCCTCATGTGGCAGCTGTCTGAACGCCCAACTCCCACACTTCCTTGGTGTTGGTAGCCCAGTCCCATGGTGTTACTGCTAACGCCATATCTCCTCCTAGGGAGACTCTAAGAGGAAGCAGGTCAGTGACCACAACAGGTACAACTGACTGCTCCATCAGCATGAGAAATTTGGATGAACACAGAAGTGCAGAGAACCACCAGCCATTTTAAGTCAGTGTCTCTTCTGAGAAACAAAGGTACTGTAAGAAAAAAGCCATAGCAAACAACTCTCACAGCAAAATAAAAGTTCCCATAGCTCCTAGATATGTCATCATGGGGTGAGGAATAAGGCTTTTAAGTAAGCGTCATCTATGTGGAACTTCTGTACATTCCACCCCAAATCTAGTGAGCTCCAAAAACAGGAAACAGAGGGGTTGGATCACTTCCAATTTTAAGCAAGAAAGATAGTATTTGTACTCTTTGATCCTTCCTCCATACCCATATTACAATACACTCACAATTCAGAAACTAAAGATATAAATGAATGCATAATGCATATTGCTAGGTGTCTCAAAGTGTGTAGTGTTCATCCTCTCCTTTCTGGCAATTGCAGGTGACTTGCTAGCTGCACATTCGATTCTAAACATAAAAGCTGGCACAGGTTTTGAGACCAAGCTTCAGTGAGAGAAAATCTAGGGCAAGCAGTGGAAGTGGAAAGACTGTGGCAGCAGCTTGCCAAACCTGGCAACTGATTTGGTGCCAGGGAAGCAGGTCTGCAGGGACAGAGCACACCTCTACTCCAGGGGTATCTCCAATTGACTCCAGTGTCCCTGCAGAGCTAAACTACGCTGATTCTCTGTGTGATGTGCACCCACACTTGGACTCAGTGATGGTACTTCACCTACTCCTGGACAGGGCTTCTGCTTATTCATAGGAGGCGTGACAAAACCTGCCCTTCTGTGGCACGCTGTGAGGAACAGCAGATCTGCACATGCCCTTCTGTAATGACCATCAGCATAGGTGTGATGCCCAGGCTGGGAAATGAGCACAGCCACCTCATCTGTGACCATGGTAAACAACTGCCACAGGGCCCCTGGGACCCAGCAAACACACTGACACAAGGGATGGGACACCAGCCAGCTCTTTTAGGAAGGATGGAGCTGGAGTGTCCAGAAGAGGAGACAATGTTTGTAGAGAAAACCACAATGCCCAACCTTCCCACTCCCAGCATTGCCCAGCCACCACAGTGTGCCTCATTGCTGCACCAGTGCCTACCTCAGATAGGCAGAAAGGTCTCCTGTGGCCTGTCTTGGAAAGGCAAAACAGGGCAGGAAGGTATTTCCAGAGTGGCCCACTTGGGATGCACTTTTCCTAGGAATCTGCATTAAAATCCTCTCCTGAAGATACCAGACTCATACATGGAAGCTTCATATAGAAACCGCTTAGAAAGGAGGCATATAACTGGATTTTGGAGGAACACAGATCACTAACTTTCTCCCAGGTAACAAGGACAAGGACAAGAAGAAATGTCCTCAAGTTGCACCAGGGGAGGTTCAGGTTGGAAATTGCAAGTAATTTCTTCACTGAAAGAGTGCTTAAGCATGGAAACAGGTTGCCCAGAGCAGTGGTGGAGTCACAATCTCTGGAAGTGTTCAAAAGGCATGCAGAAGTGGCACTTTGCGATATGGTTTAGTGGGCATGCGTGTATTCAGCTGAAGGTTGGACTTGATGATCTTGGAGGTCTTTTCCAACCTGTGACCCATTCTGTGATTTTTCCACAGATTCAAACCCAGACTCCTATGTTATATGAATTGTCAGTTTCTTTGTAGCTTTTCCTTTCCACCACAAAAGGCATCTTGGTGTTTGTGACTTCAATATTAACAATTGCTGAAGGTTTAGAGAAAACATTCCACTGTTTTTTGTCTAAATCCCAATTTATGACTGTAACCTGTCACTTACACCTGCTCCTACTAGGTCATGATGCCAAAGGGCAATTATTTCTGCCTGTCTTCTTGTATGTATCTCTCTGTATCCCACTGCTATAATTCCAAGCCCCTGAAAGTGTCTAACAGCTGGGTTTCAAGTTTCTAAATAACACACTAGACAAATGTTTCCCCTGCTAGGAAATCTTCACCCTGTCATTGATCCAAGCACCACAGAAAGTAGAGTCACTTATGTGTAAGGAATGATGGAGGGATTCAAAACTAGAAATTAGAGTCACTTTATGCCAAAAAGACAGAAAATTCCTGGTTTTACAGTTAAAGAAATAACCCAAAGGTCCCTAAGAGTCTACTTCAAAAAATCTCTCCTTTCAGGGAGAAAACAAAATTAGACCATTTTTTGAGCTGTTTTAACTGTTAGTTTCATATCTTTCCTTTTCTTCAGGACAGAATGATAGTTATAAGAGAATCATGCCTTCACAGGTGTATGGGGCAGGAGAAGGTTTCCTCTAACTGCAGAACAGTCTTTGTCAAAGCAGTGATGCAGCCAGAGTACCTTAGTGCTGGGATGCTGGGATCACCTGACGTAACTCATTGACTACACTGAGACATAAAAGCTGCTCCAAATGTATGCTGAGACATTAAATTATACTTTTTCTTTTTTGTTCATATGCAAACACATACACATCTGACACAGAAGAAAATACAGGAGCCACTGAATGGAGAGGAAACACGTGAATTTCACAGTCTCTGTTAAAGAGACAGAGATGCAGAGTCTCTGTAGTATCAGAAGCTGTAGGATCTTCAGGAAACAATTTTAACACAGACTATTAGGAAATTCCCTGAGTTTCTCTGGAAACACTTTCAAGCCTCTGCCTAACCTCCCAGGAAAGGAGAAAGAGCAAACACCACAGCAAAACTAACTCCAGTTTTGCAGTCCTGGGGTTGGCTACCAAATTTAAATTCAAATAAATTTTAAGTATTCTCAAGGGTGGTCTAAGCTTTGAGTGCTGTAGTAGCCTTCATATAACCAAATCTTTCCAGGGTGAGTCTTAACACTTGTTAGTTCCACCTTGAGTTACAAGATGAACAGCACACTCCTCAGTAAAGGTTTGCCGTAGCCAAAATGTGGGATCAGGACGTTCTGCAAGCAACATCCTAAAGTTTACAAAACATAACAGAAGTACAGTTTGTTTGACAGCATTTGAAGAGGAGAACTAGTCTCTTTGGAGGCTCTGGGCACAGCACTCCCTGCCCAGCCCTCAGCCAGAAGTGCCTCTGGACAGCTACTGACACTGACACACTTGTTCTACCCCACTCAGAAATCAGGCATGGCTTGTTCTCTAGAGTAAAATAAGGGACAAAAAATTTCTTGGAACCTGAGGGAATGGCACGACGCTGTGTCAGGGGAGGTTTAGGCTGGATATTATGAAAAGGTTCTTCCCCCAGCACTGAACAGGCTCCCAACGTAATGGCCATGGCCCCAAGGCTGCCAGAACTCCAGAAGCATTTGGACAAGGCACAGGGTGGGATTGTTGGGGTGTCCTGGGCAGGGCCGGGAGTTGGATTTGATAATCCTTGTGGGTCCCTTCCAGCTCAGGATATTCTATGACTCTACGGGTCTATGATTCTATGAGTTTTTAAAACACTCTGGGATGTGAAGTGTAAATGTCCCATCCCAAACATCTGATCCCGTTTCAGGACTGAACTTGTATGTCTTCTGTATTTGCATACACAAGCTACTCCCTGCTGTGTTATCCCAGCTCTATGGTTCCCTCCACCTCCCCTGAACCAGCGAGTCCAGCACAGGTGCCAGTAGAGACAGAGAGCAAACATGCCAGTACAGTACATTCCCAGCATCACACTTTCACCACTTCACAGCAACCTCCAATACTTGGATTAACGAAGTTCAGATGCAGCAATAGGATTTACCTTTTCCTCCAGGACTGGCGATGACTGCAGTGACAAACATAACAGCCAACAGCAGCAATCCCACAAAAAGCAAGACAGAAAGAACAACCATTAGAGAGCAAATGTCATGCAAGCGTGCACCCTACCATAGACACAGGGTACACATGCACTGCAACCCACGCCACGCTGAAGTTGGCAACAGACTCATTACACCTCTGGAACGGCCATCGATACACACACCCCCGCTAGCTGTTGCACAAACTTCTCCCCAGTCCAATTTATTTTAAACAAATACACCCAAATTTGTGTCAGATGCCATGAGAAATTATGCCTGTCCCCCGACCCAGTGCACCAAGATCCACAAACACTGGTGTTCCCCCCTCCAGCTGTGCAGGGACATCAAAACACATCTGTCCCAGGTGCTTGTGCAATAAGCACGCACACATGGAAACAGTGCAAAGCTGGAAATTAAGGAAAACTTCCCATTTTTCACTGGTAGTTCTTACAGACTCTGACCACAGTCCCATCATGGGCTTTCCACAGACATACCATGTTTCTCTCCAAGGACACTAGCAATATGCCACACTTAAAAGGGTAAAACACCAACTTCTCTGATATGAAGAGGCAATTCTTGATGAAAATTTTGCCCTTCACCACAGAGACTGGCAATCTTGTAGACATAACCAGCAAAACTTTTCACTGGGCAGCTCTTTCACAGAATGTTAACATAAAACCACAATTAATATCAGCTTATTTGAAAGGCAGGGAAGAAAGAGCTCATTAAAAACCATTTCTACCACACAGTCCAACTCAGGAGTTGGACTTTGATGATCCTTATGGGTCCCTTTCAACTCATGATATTCTATGATTCTATGATTCAAAGTGCCAGGTGCATATAGTACCCACCCTTTAAAAGAGAGAGGCTGTAAGTCTGCTGTTGTCTACAGTACTTTTAGATTTTATTGTGTAAGCACTTCCACAGATATATTCTTATTTCCAGAAGGGTAAGTGAGGAGGGAAACAAGCCTAACACACTTATCCCCATTCCAGCTCTAGGATCAGATCATGTTCTGGGAGCTCACTCTTGACTTCCAGATTGTGAGTGGTAGAAGAGAAGGAAGAAAGAGAGTCTGATAAGGGAGATTTTATGAACAGATGAGCACCTAAAAACTCCTGGTTCTTTTTACACTATGTCCTCACTAGCTTTCTACACCCCTCATGCCTGTCTCTTCTTCCTAGGAAAGTTGACATCTAGCTTTTTTTTTGTTTTTCTCAATTGATTCCTATATTTTAGATGATCTAATTCTAGTCAGAATCGAAACACTGCAGGAAGGGAGGAATATCAATTTCTTGGATATAAGTAGGATTACTGGGTGACTGACAGAAAGCCTTCCCTGAATGAACAAGGGGGAAAAAAATCCTGTAATGGCTAATGCATTCAATTGCTACAGTTTTGCTGGCTATCCCCCATACAAAGACACATACACACACAAACACTTTATTTGACACCTCCATCCATTCTTTAAATAAATATTTACATGCTACCTGAGAATATAAATGTGTTTCCCATCAACAGAAGCATGATAAAGCCTCACCTTTGTAAAACAACATACAAAGCTCCTCACCATCAAGCCTTAAAAAAAGTACCCACAACTCACCCAGAACCCATTAAAAAAGAGCTTCAGCTACACTCCACATCCGCAGGCAAAGGTCCTGCTCCGGTTTCTCTCTCAAACATGCACACTCAGTGTGTAAGATCCCAGGTGACACATTACATGGAGAGGTCATGGCCCTACCTTCTCCCAGGTACACTGCCCTCAGTTTGGTTATTTCCCCCAACTTGCTGCATTTTGGATCGCTCAATGTGTTCCACGTAGGTCTGGATCATCTGTGAGGACAGAAAAATTCATGAGGCAAACAGAGGAGAAGGAAAGACTCATTTTCTGCTTTTGTTTCATTTTCTACAGCATCCATTTCCAATTCTCAGGGGTTTTTTGCACATTTCCTTGTCTTTGCTGTCATCTTCTAAGCTGATGATGTAAGTGAATGGTCTAATCTGACAGAAAATTTGCCAGCAAATAGAGTCAGAAATTACTTCAGCTGAATCTCACAAAAAAAGAGCCATGAAACAGCATATCCGAAACAACATAAGACATCTCCTGGAGGCTTGCTGGCAAGTGGGAAATGAGGGAGTGTAATGCAGCATCAATTCAGAGCAGCTGAGGTTGGAAGAAACCTCCCAGGGTCCATCAGTCCAGCCTCCTGCTCAAACAGGGCCACCCAGAGCAGGCTGCCAGGGCAGTATCCAGGTGCCTTATGAATATCTCCAAGGACAGAGACCCCAAAACACCTCTGAACAACCTGTGCCAGGACTCATTGTCCTCATAGTAAAGTAGTTTTTATTCATGTTCACAGTGAGCCTTCTGTGTCCCAGTTTGTGACAGTTGTGTCCACTGGGCACCAGTGAACAGAGCCTGGCTCTATTCTCTTTACACCCTCCAATCAGGTATTTCTGATATTCCCAAAATTCAGAAGCTCTAGTCATCACTAAGACTGTAAGGCTGAATTCTTTGACATGACTTTAGATATAGACAAAGAGTTTATTTATTTAGAAATAACGAGATGACATCCTACCTCTGTGTGACGCTGATGCAGAGCATTATACTCCTTCTTCATTTCTGATTCACGTTCTTCCAGTCGAGAAACTGCCAAGAGAAGATCCCAACTATCAGCTAACACACCTGGCTCTCAAAATAAGCTATTTGAGAAACAAAGTCTGTTTTGTTAGAAATTAATTTACACCTACTGAATAAAACAAACAGAAACAGAATTGTGGGATCTGGTCTTCATTACAAGCTCAGTTCATGGGTACCTGCATGTTCCCAATGCCAGCAATTTTGTACAATAAATGCAATAAAACCACAGAAGTTCTTCAGCAGTAGCCTGGTGCCCCATAAACATCTTAGTTTGACAACAATTTAAATTGTCCTCTGGGACTGGCATTTCTGGCTACTAGAGTGGAACTCCAGCCATCAATGGCTGCATATATTAGGAAGTATTTGTAAAAAAAACTAAATTAATTAATTAATGTGATGATTTTAATAAGAGAAAAAATGGAAGATTCTATTCAGAGACAAGGAAAAACTGCAAACCAGGTTCCAATGGACCAAATCTTGCACCTGGGGAGACTGAGTCTGACCACAGAAGAGAAGAAATGCAGCCTCTACTGAATTAGTGTGGATACATCCCATCCTTTGGAAGGCTCATAATTTTACACCAAAGTAAGGGATAATCAGACATTTCAGACTTTGTGCAAATTAAATTTAAAAAAAAAGTATGAAAAATATTTTTAAAGTAGCACTGTATGTGTGTGGAAAGCAATGTGTATAATGGTGTCTGGTGCACAGCTTTGCTTACTCTGGTCTGCATAGTTTTTGGTCTTCAGCTCCAGCTGTCGAGTCTGAAATTCAAGGTGTTCCACTTGGATTTGTAGTTCTTTCTTCTCCTGTTCCAGTGCATCTTCAAACTCTATAAACTTCTGCATAAGGAAGAAGCAAAGAAGGAGGCACAGATGAGGATTACATGAAAAGTGGGTTAGCCCTACCGTGACCCTTCCTCTCTTCACAAAAAGAGAAATTTGAGAGAATATAAATTGACGGGATATAAATTACAAAATTGGAAATAAGAATTTTAAAGTACTGTAGGTAGCACAACAGAATTTAATCAAGCTGAAGAGGCCTATTTTATATGAGAAAGTATTGTTATCTTTAATGCACAGTTAATATCTAAATTATGGTCCAATATGAGTTCTGTAAATCAGCCCAACTCTATGACCTTCAGCAACACTGGTGTTCCTTGTGCCAGATTGCATTTTGATTCCTGCTAATTTCATGTCACAGAAGTCAAATTCTATTTTTACAATCACATATTTTAAAACACTCATGTCAGTAACCTTCAGACTAACTCTTCTAACCATGCAGATGTAGAGAGCTTCACCCATAATTCATGCGGGGAATGAGTCTTGCAGAAATGTGCAAATCTTTTGGAAAACTCAGCCCCAACTCTGGTGCTGCTCACTCCTATTGTCACCAACACAGAGGCAGCTGCACACAGCAGTGTGACTCCTGCACAGAATGCTGGGCCAAAGGAAAGGTTTTACATATACACTCATGATGAAAACACAACAGGAAAATACCTAATTTCAGGATGTTCTTTCTATAAACTGTCACTTCTGGCTTGGGAGCACCAGCACACAGAGAAGAGTAAAATATGTGGAACACTCTGTTCAGCTCCACTGTAGTGTATTACATGGCTCTTGATAGGAGCTGGAGCAACAAGTGCTCTATGTCATGAAATACCACATCATAAAGCCATGTATCATATCATTAAATATCATTAAATGTTTAAACTAAGCAGGATCCCTGGGAAGTGAATGCATCACCACATCTCTGCATAAAGCTGGACCAGCCTGGTTCTTGTGTGATACATGGTCATCAGAGGTTTTCTGCACAAAACATTAATGCAATAATGACCCATAATCCACAAGTCTAGATTCAGAAACAGCTGCTTCTAGTACCAACCCTGACACAAACCGGTGGGAAAGTCCCTAAGGCTCAGAGAACACGTGTTCTATTAAGGACACATCTTCTCCCCAGCAAACCAAGCCTGAACATTACCACCAGGCCCACAAGGGCACAGCACTCCAAAGCTGCCCCACCAGCTGCAGTACAAGTTCTGGCCTGGCCGTACAAGTCCAAAAATTCAAGTCTCATGACTCCTGAATAGTTCCATCCAAGAAAGCCACAAGTACAGCAGCAACTGCACCAACCAGTTCAGTAATTAGAACACCGACCCATCAGCTGAGTGGCATGAACATGGCTAGGGTTGAGATCAGCCCTGCATCCAGAACTGTTGAGGACAAGAGCAGCAAGTAGGAAATACAGCCAAGTGGGCTTTAATCCACCCTTAAAAGTGTTTAGGGGCCAAGAGGAGCCCACAGGTAGTAACGGGGCGCTGCAAGGAGCTCAAAAGGCTCTGCTCCTGGCCCTGCCTCTCTCCCTCTCCATCTGCTTGCCAAATCCTCCTTAGGTCCAGCCCCAACAGATTCACCAGCACATGCATACTGGCTGGTGAAAATTCTGGCTAAAAGCACGGACACTGGGCAGTAAAATCCCTCTCTCCCCTCCTCTGCATGGGGAATGGGGAAGTGTTCTCTCCACAAACATCTCTGCTCAGGGGCATGAGAATTTCAATTTAACAAAATAAAGCTTTGTTGTACTCCAAAAGAGGCAGACTCTGGTGAGAGTCTTTTTTGGCAAAGACTCTCAGGGAAACTAACATTTAAATGCACAGTAAGATTATTTTGTTAAATTCTGCACGTCAACCAATCCGCACTGCTGCACTCTCAGGATAAACCCAGTGCACATTCCCTATTGCTTTTACTGAAATCATTAGGAGGGACACTGGAGCCATCATTATGAATTGGATCCTCTCTCTGAAGATGACTGAAAGACACATCATTTACTATTCTGGCAAAGTTCTAAAACTGCTCAGTAAATTCCTGGGAGCAGTGACACAGTTTGCATTTCTACATACCTGTATTTATAGAAACAATCAAATATATTTTAGCCACCTCTTGGTGTTCTGCAGTGCCTTTAATCTCTAACAGGGCTTTTAACTTTATTCCTCTTCCTGCCCAAATTTACTGTAATAAGGGTTTGGGGTTTTTTCCATTTATGGTTGTTTTGCACAGTATTTTCCAGAAATAGCAGCAATGCCAACACCTTTCTTCTGCTATAGAGGAGTCATCTCAGAGGCTAAACATTTACTTTTTAGTTGAATTTTAAGACTGTACAAGGGTTTTGATTTTTATATAAGTGTTTTTTCCTGAGATGTCAATTAAACATTGAAATCCCTTAGTCTCTCACCCAGCAAGCTCTTTTATGATTCTGAGAAATTTATAAAGCAACCTGCTTTGTAAATTTGCAGATTTATTTCTGAAACCTTTTTCAGAACAACAATATAGTTTCAGACTGACTAAAAAAGGAAAAGAAATCCTAACAGACACAGTGATAATAAGCAAAAGAGCTGAGAAGCAGTAGTTTTACTTGCTCCATTTGGAGGCTGATGGAAACTATCCCAACTAAGAGTCTTCTCCTGGTATGATCTCCATCTCTTCACAGGGTTTTGCTGGAACCACTCTGTGCACCCCCATCACATCACAGTGGCTCAGCTTTCACCACTTTCCCGCTCCCATTTCTCCACCCAGGAGCATGCATCCCCACCAGGCAGGAATGAGGGGTTTCGAAGCAATAAAAATGAATGGACATTAAGAAAATCATTCACAAGTTTCCGAACACTAAATTAGAAAGTTAAAGAAGATACAAGCCCAGTTTTATTCCAATTATGTAGGTCACCTTTAATAGGATTCCTGGATTTGCTACTGCTGTTTTGGTTTAATTCAGAGGAAACTGATTGAAAGATTAACTCTTCTACAAATATGGCTCAGTCTTTTTCCTCAGACTTATTTATTTTACAACCCGAAAGTAATCAAAGAAACATAAAACTAGAAATCAATTAACCACCTGGAAAAGAAAGAGACACAGAGAAAACAATATTAGAAGTTAATATTGCCCTAAGTGTTTGCAGGGCGGAACAGCATTTTGCATAAAAGCACTGCAGAACGGCCCATCCTCATGCTGAGGAGATCAAACGATAGCATTTGTGTGCAAGGGTCCAACGACTTGACCCACTTCCTGGCTCTGCAGCACCTTGTACCTGCTCCCACATCAGGACTCATCTCACCTGAGCTTCTCCCTGCACATCACAAGCTCTGAGAGCAGGAGAAGTCCCAAATCCAGAGTGAAGTGAGCAGCCAATGCAGCAGGACAAGAAGGTAAGGATTCCTGCCAGGGCTGTGCCCAGGGAAGATGCTCCTAATGGAGCTGTCACTGCTGCTCATCCTTTGTGGCACCAGTGAGCTCTCACCAGGGTATCCAGGCAGGCTTTTTATTTTCACAGTAAGCCCAAAACAGACATTCCATATGGCATCCAGGGAAAAGCTGCACTGGCCACTAGAAGCAGCAGAGATTTAACTGACTTTACTCAAGAGATGTGAGCACATCCACAAGCACACCTAAACAGTGCCAGAAGTTTGGGGGAAACAGGCACTTGATGTTTATGTGAGTTACTCTTGTGAACAAGAGCCTCCAGAGACAGATAGCAGAAGCAGCACTTCATCCCCAGTGCCACAGGCTGTGCCACAGGACTCAAGATGGGGCTCGTGGTCCAAGGTATGCGGCTGCAGGTGGCCCAGACGAGCAGCCAGACTGGCTCCAGTATCTCTCCTGCCCAAACTCAGTGTACCAGCTGTATCCCCAGCACACAGCAAACCCCCAGCCACACAGTGCTCTGCACCGAACTCTGCCTTCCTATGGTGCTGGAAATTTGTAACAGGGCAGGAGAAACAAAGAACACAAACTGGATAAAACGTTTTAATTCTTTTCAACTTTTTTTGATTAACCGGCTCCCAGATAAGCAGTCATACTGCAAGTACACCTTATTGAGTGAATGCAACTCAGTAAATAAATTCCCATAGGTACTCTACTTTTTCCATTTCTTTCAGATGGAGGATACAATCCTGGCCCTGTTGAAGCTGTGGGGATTTCTCAGTCACTTGAAGAAGAACCAGTGTATCACTCCAACCCTTTTAAACCTCCTAAAAATAACCAGGCAGACAGGACACTAACTTGTAAGTCTCTTTCCCATCATAACTTTTTCTGGCTGTAACATTTACAAAAGCATAAAGCCCAGGCACAACAGAAAAATAATCCCTCTGGTTTACTCCTGCTTCTTGTGTTTTTCATCTCAGACTGTGCCCAGCCAATCCTACCTAAATGCTGCACAGATGATGGATGCACAAAGATGAAGTCCCACAGTTCTGTGGGTTCTAACTCACACTTGCTAATCAGCAAGCCTTCCTAAGGGCAAAGAATATTCCCAGGAATCAAATCCACAGTTCTGGCCTCAGAATAGTACAATTCCAATGACTTTTGAAAGCAGACACTGCAGATACTGCTCTTTCTTCATTATAAACATAAACATTTAACAGGAGCATAGAATCATAGAATGGTTTGGTTTGGAAGGGATCTTAAAGCTCATCTTGTTCCAAGTCCCTGCCATGCGCAGGGACACCTTCCACTATCCCAGGCTGATCCAAGCCCCATCCAACCCGGCCTTGGACACTTTCAGGGATGGGGCAGCCACAGCTTCTCTGGAAAAACTGTGCCAGGGCCTCACCACCCTCACAGGGAAGGATTCCTTCCCAATATCCCATCTAACTGCTCTCTGTCAGTTTGAGGTCAAGTAGGGGACAAAAAAACCCCAAAGAAACAACTGAACAGCACAGCCTTACAGTCTTTTAAAATACATCTTAAAATAACCAAATACACTATCTACAAAGCATTGTGCCACAATCCCAATGCCCAGGCTACTGAGTTTTAACACTGCATTGCAAATTTGTTGACAGCATTCTTTCATTTTAGTGCTGACAAGAGGCAAGAAAAAGATCTGGTGGTGGTGAAGCATCCCAGGTTGAGCCTGCTGCTGCAGCTGCGCTTGATTTCAGGGGTTTCTCATTCCCAGGGCCAGGTGCTGTGACCGGTTTTCCCTGATGGTTTCACTGCACAGATCCTCAGCTCAGGGATTCACAGCTTCCAGCTCCAGCTTTATGGAGATGCAGTAAACACATTTAGAAAACAGAAATAAAAAGGACAGCAGAATTCCACTGATGGTAAAGTACTTTTTTTTTTTTAACTCACACAATGACAGAGTAGTGGGTGCACTGGAAGCAGAAACAGCCCCAAGTGCCAGGAGTTATCAATAGCAAAGCTGACCACAGAATTAATATTTTTACTAATTTTTCTCTTTTTTTTTCCAGAGCCTCTACACTTAATTTCAAAGAATAACTTCTGAATATGAACAATTAAACAGTTAATCACCTCAGTCATCCAAGACAACTGGAGTATGAAAACGCTATATAAGTCACACAGTATCTACATAACCAAGTTACATGGATTTTTTTCTGCTAGGCTCTATCCCCAGATTTCAAGTAGAATCACTGGTCTGTAAAAATCCAGGATTATGGCAAACAACAATGGTTCACACACTACCCTTTAGAGGGAAAACATCTAGTACAAAATCATCTTAAGGCCAAAGAATGACTATTCCTCTGAAGAGCAGTGGTACAATGCAGATTGCTCGGCTTCCTGTTTTCCTGTCTCTTGCGAAGAAAGAAAATAACTAAAAATAGTAACATAACATCAGAAATCATCACATCACATCAGTCAGAAATCAGAGCCGAAGATGCACAGAGATGCAGACATCTCATTACGAGGTCATAACTTGTGGCTGGCAGTGCGTGCAGTGGGGCCCTGCTGAGGGGAGCGTCAGGGTTAGTGCAGATCCGAGTGGGGGCACAGGGTTGTGGGTGAAAGCTGCACTGGGGGGCGGAGCCCCTCACTTGAGGCAGCTGTGGTTTCCTCCTTTTAGCATGGGAAGCAGGGTGAGGGAGGGGATTCTGTCCTCCTACTTTGCTCGGGTGAGACCTCACCTGCAGTGCTGCCTCCAGTTTGGGCATCCTCACTACAAGGATGCGGAACTGCTGGAGCGAGTCCAGAGGAAGCCATAGAGATGCTCGGATGGCTTCCCACTGCCAGAGGGCAGGGTTAGATGGGATATTAGTAAGAAATTGTTCCCTGTTAGAGTGGTGAGGCCCTGGCACAGGTTGCCCAGAGAAGCTGTGACTGCCCCATCCCTGGAAGTGTCCAAGGCCAGGCTGAACGGGGCTTGGATCAATCTGGGATAGTGGAAGGTGTCCTTGCCCCTGGCAGGGGGTGGCACTGGATGGGCTTTAAGATCCCTCTCAATGAAACCATTCTGTGATTCTATGTTCAGCTTTTTATCCCTATAGGCATTTATATAAAGTCATTTATTTAGCAAAGCCAAAGTAGAAGATTAAGGAATTGAGTTGTCTGCTTTACATCAATGTTACCTTGACTTTATCGCACAAAAACATTCCCAGTTTCTATCAAGAAGAAAGGCAGTACAGACATATTTAGTGTTTCCCTTGGGAAAACCAAGAGTTTACAAATATTTAAAGCTGTTGTCCCTTGCCAGTCTCAAGAGCTGAAATGGACCCTCAGACATACAGAAAAACATGGCCATCAGCACCCATAGTGATATAAACACACCTGCATTTCCATCATGCTGTACCTACCATGGTATGAAATTTTGAAATGTTTGGGTTCCTTGAGAGCAGTGTCACTTATAGGTAAAAAGGAGCTCCCTGTATTTCACCTGATCATCACTCATCCTGCTCCTCAGTGCCTCAAGGTGACAGAGCCGTGGGTCTAGGGGTGCTCCGAGCAATGCCACCTTTTCTCCTGGAAGGCCCTTGCCTTCAGCATACCCTGTTCAGGTGATCACAGTCATGGCACCTGTTGAGTGAACCCCTGATCCTGCTGCCATGAGAAAACACACCACTGTCAGCAAGAGTAAGTTCTGGCAACAGACTGTATCTTCTTCCATCTCTGAAGAATCTCAGTTATGGCAAACAGAAGATGCTGTCTCAAGTATTAATGTTACAGAACACAGCTCAAAAGGCCAAACCTCCCACACTGCACTGGCAAAGAGCCCACAAGCTGAAAAGAAGGTCAGCTGCAGTTCTGAGATGAAGAACCAATAATTTAAACCCACAACTAGAGTATGCTTCTTAAAACTCACACACGCATCAACCCAAATTTCATTTTCAAAATCTTACCCTGCGCTTATCACAAAACTCAGCAAATTCCAGCTGTGTTCTCTGATGTCCCTTGCTCTGCTCTGTGTGTTCTCTAATGTCCCCTGTTCTGCTCACTGCGGGCTCCTCACTTTGAGTGTATTTGGACATTATGCCATCACAGCTGTGGCAGCTGTGAAAACTCTTTTGTTTTCATTGCAGAGCTTGGCCTGAAGTTCAAACCATATTCCCATATAGTACATTACACATCAGCCTTGGGACCAGCAGAAATTTTGTATTAGAAATGCATGATTACAATAATCCTTTTATATTCAATACTTAAGATGTATAACCCTGAATCACATGAAGACACACATACAAACATTTCACATGGAAAAGTAACTACCAGCCTTCCTCAAGTGAGGTCTCTGCCCTCAAATAAAGCTGTCAGCGAATAAAACCATTTATTAGCAGAATGGCCAAAACATCATAAAAGAGAACACAATATAATGTCACTTTAACTGCATTTTTAACCCAGTTTTTAGAATTTATTCGCCCAGTAGGACACACACTACACAGCTTCATGATGGAAAGATGCTCTGAGCTATGGCCTGTGTTGGAATCTTTGCTATCTTCTAAGACAAATGCACTCCTGAAGAAACATGCCAATCTCCATGGAAGTATACAACCTAGTATTACATGCCAATCTCCACGGAAGTATACAACCTTCACTAGTATTTCCTTTGTATCTGCAGAACTTGGGGATAAAAGATTTCTGTTCCTGCTGCTAACTTCAGGAAGTCAAAATGATGTATTTTATCTGCTAAGAATTCGATAATCAGAGATGGGACTGAGTGCCTTCTGTGAAATACATGTCTTTCTTGTCAATGCATGCGAAGATTACCATCCTGTTCCAAGGAATCTGAGCCTTTTTCCAAAGGAGTATCTCTTTTCCCTTACGATGGTCTCCTTGAAATCGGCATGATCTTCCAGCACAGCCAGGAGAGACAAAGGGACCCTCCCATACCCCAGACCCTGCTCCAGTTCTGCCCCAGACAGTGTTTACCTGTCCAGCTGCTCTCATCTCTTGGTGGGACTAATGACAAGGTTAATTGGGACAGAGGATGTAGTGGAGGAAAGGGGTGCACAAAGAAGGGATGGGCTGCCAGCAGAGCAGCTGGTCGTGAGAACAGCCTTGACCTTATTTCCATCAGGATGACCAGCAAGAAGGGAGCTGTGACTGTGAAGTCCTGCAGATGACACTAGATCAGGAGGTGTCATCAGTACCAAAGAAAACAAACTACTGCAGGGAAAAACTGGATGATGCTGGAGACCAGAGCAATGCTGGGCTGAACAGGATTGGAGTGCACAGGCGCACACATGAGAACAGCCAGTTCTGCTATGAGGAGGAGGGTGGAGAGGAAGGAGCTGATGATGGAACCATCAATTAATCGGCCCCAGGTGCAACTGCAGCCAGGGAGGGCAGAGAGGAGACGGACACACTGCCACCTCAGCCACTCCATGTCATACAGACCACAGCACTAATGAAGGTGACAGCCCTCACACAAACCTTATTCCGAGCACTTTGAAAAAGGTCATGTGACACTGGGACACTCACAGAGAGCATTCACACACCATAAGGCACAGGTAAGTTGTCCCTGGAAAATCACGTTATTCCTTCTGCCTCTCAGACAGGATCAGCCCAAGCACCAGATGTGCCTAAGGGTCACTCAAGGAAAAGGGGATGAGGGAATGTGTAAAACAAGACTAGGCTGGCCAAGTGACACATGGGCACCTCCATGCCAGCAGAACACACGGCATGGGCCAGCAAACCTGCCTTCTTTGGCAAGGGAGCAGAGCTTGGCCCCAGGACCCTGCATACAGAGACCAGACAGGACAAGACCAGTTCCCATTAACAAAACAAAGAAATAAATACTTGCTAGAGCAAAAACTCACTAATAGTAAAGAACAATGACTGCACGAGAACAAACCAGGAAAACCATGTCATGAATTAAAACCCAAAAGATCACTCCACTGCAATTTAGAGGAAGAAAGGTGTAGAGGCAGGAGATTTAAGCAAGCTTGATACATTTATGAAACAATTATGTAACTGGTGTGCCTGCCATACTCAGGGACTGGATATGCAAACTCAGGAAGTCCCTTCCAGTGCCCTGAGTTTTTACAGAAGAGCAGGTGTTTCTGAGAATGCTGGTGGCAAAACAGCTACAGATTTGGGGTAAAAATTACGATGCAGCAAGAAATCCATAGGGCTCAAGTCTGGAGTAATTCAACTTAAAAACAGCGCCCAGTGGTGGCTATACCTACCATAGCTACATACATTTTTAATACTAATATCACCTTAATGTGTGTATCAACATACAGTTTATACCATTTAGTATTAACAGGCTGAGTGGCTGCTGGACACCCATTATGTTGTGACATGCATGACCTCCTGCTTCACATGCTGCTTCCGCAGCAGACTGTACTACAAAAGCTGGGCACTTGGACAGAGGCACTCCCAGTAAAACCACCTGGTAAGTACTAGTTTAAGATGAGTTTCCTTATTTCAAGAGCATAGACGTTAATTTTCTACCAAATCATAGACCTCATCATATCTCAAGTGTAGCAAGCATAAAGCATCCAATAATCACACTCCAGACTTTGGCCTCCCTGTTTTTAATTTCTTCCTAAATATTTTATATATTTTTTCATGTATGACATTGCATTATTGAAGTCATGGTTTTCCACCTTCTGCATAGCTTAGCATGAGCCTCCACTCAGGGAAATAAAAGACACTGATGCATTGGTTTTAAATGTTGAGCAGAGACAGAGCATGGATAACAACGGACAATGAAACAATGCAATAAACATTTTAAAAAGGAAAAAAAATTAAATTACACAAGCTGGTAAACTTGTCTTCCTTTGTCAGGGCAAAAATATATATGTAATTTTGTACCTGGAATTCTGGTGCAAATTATGTGGTGATTTTCATCAAACTCAAGACTACCCACCACAACAACCACCCAGCTGAAGACATGGCAAGGGAAGAAACCAGGGAGGTGGGACAAAGGTGGGGCTACTGAAATGTGGGCAGTGGTTCAAGTAAGTGGAATTTACAAAGATACTGCAGTTGTATTAAAGCTGCTACAAAAGGTGTCTATGATAAAAAACTGTGTTAAACCACAAAACTATCCCAAGAGGTGTTAAATCATTATTTCACAGATTTAAAAGTTTGCAACAAAGCGAGCAGAAGATCTGCCAAAGACCATGTTCAAGTGAGCAGCAGAGCAGCCATGGGGACTTCAGCTGAAGGGGAGTAGGCTGGTGGGAGGGCAGGGCCCGAGAATGGGCCAAGAGTCCACCACTGAAGCCACTGTCACCGAGGAAGCAAGGAAGCTGACACACATCACCTGACAGACAACCCCAACTCACATGTCTGGGAGCAGAAGGGGAGCCCATGGAGCCAGCGGAGTCACGTCCCTGGAGGTGTTCAAGAAGCAGCTGGACATGGCACTCAGGGCTCTGGTCCGGCTGACAAGGTGGTGATGGGTCAAAGGTTGGACTCGATAATCTTGAACCTAAATGGTTCTTTTGAACCTAAATGATTCTGTGATGTCCTTGGACCTGCTGAGACACTGCCCTCCCCTCCAAAGTAGAATTCTCCAGTTTTGCTAATAGATAGATATTTCTGATTTAGCTCAACCAAAACATGTATTTGGGGTCTTTTCCAAAGCTATCACTGATTGGTGAAAGAAAATGGCAAAATGTCCTGAAAAAACACCCCTCTCCATCGTGGGGAAGGGAAGGTACTTCTCCATAACCAAGTTCTTCTAAATGTATGGTACATCATGTTGCACACTTCTCCCACACGTGCTGTCAATGTGTTGTCAATGAGCTCTTTCAGTTCTTTTCCAAGCCCAGAATCCTAAACCCAAAGAGGGAATAAAGCTAACGTGCCTCTGGGCCGTACACCTTGAAAATATCCAACCATTAACAGATCAGTAAATTTTCCTGGTTTTAATTCGTATTTACAATTATTATGCACAATTATCTTTTGGGAGAAACTCAGCACATGTCCAACAGGAAAACCTTTCCACAAAACCTTGAAGGCAGAAAGGCAGGCAGCTTCTTCTGATGCTTCCTCTCTTGAGAGGGACAAGCAGATCTGCTCTGGAACTGAGTGGCAACTCATGTTCATACCACAAGGTGGGATGGCCAAGAACCAGGCAAAATGGGAAAGAAAAATAAGAGCCTGAAACTGTTTTTGTCAGACCCAGTAAAGCATCACCTCGTGCCTTATGCATTTCCCTTCCAATCAGGGCAGTGGGAGAGAGACACCAGCAGCTATCCATTACCAGAGGAGGCCACATCACAATCCAACTCAGGAGCAAAATGTCCAGTGCTTCCCTTTGAATCCTGAACTAAAGCCTGCCAGGCAAGACACAGCTTGTCTCACCTGGGACATCCCTGGCTTCCTCTGTGGCACAAAAGGATCCAGCCTGCTACAGCTTGTCAGAGGCACCATGACAACCAATAATGATGGGTATGTGGGCCGTCTTCATCCTCCCCAGTGGACAAGAGAAAGAATAAAGGTGGCCAAGGTGCCTCTTCTAGATGGAAGATTGCATCATTTTCAGAAAATGACGACTGGCTGGGAATTTTTCTTGAAACTTCATCACAATCTTCAGTCATCACAGTCCCTCTCCAGCCTTAATGGGATAAAGGGAAATGGCTTTAAGCTGAAGGAGGATAGGTTTAAGTTAGATATTACGAAGAAATTATTTACTGTGAGGGTGGTAAGGTCCTGGCACAGATTGCCCAGAGCAGCTATGGCTGCCTCATCCCTGGAAGTGTCCAAGCCCAGGCTGGATGGGGCTTGGAGCAACCTGGGATAGTGGAAGGTGTCCCTGCCTATGGCAGTGGGTGGGATGAGATGAGCTTTAAGGACCCTTCCAACCCAAACCAGTCTGTGATTCTATGATTTAAATCCATCTGCAATGGTAGTAAGGCCAAATCTTCCCAGACCTTCTTGGTTTTTCTCTTACAACCCTGCTTCCTGAAACTCCACCAGTACCTTCTGCCTACATATACCTGGCACATCCCAACAGTATCACTGACAAATCAACCTGCAGAGCCATGAACAGAAAGAGACCACACAGCAGTTGCTTCATCGCATCAGGACAAAGAAAACTCCACATCAAAGACCACTTGGGGATCACAATTTGACTTATGCAGGTAACCCTGTTGAGGGAAACCTGGCCATCACCCCTGATCATCATCATCAACTTATATTCAGATTATCCTGAATTGCTCTTTAAGCAAAGTAACAGCTCATAGTGCTTGCTCGCTCTTTTTATTAAAGGCAATTTTTAGTAACACATTTATATTTATGAATATTAATAAGTGCTATAAGCTTGAGTGACATAAAGAGGATTTGTATGAAGGATCTGTGTATGGATATACATTTTTTCACTCCAAGATTAGTGAGAATAAAGTAAGGTTACCAGATGGCAAGGACTGATGGGCATTACATGTGGAAAACCTGATTCCTCACAGAGAAGTGATTTAAAAATACGTATCATATGATCAGTCTCTACTGCAAAACAGAATCACAAATAGTTAGGTTCCTTTAAATTAATAAAACTTGTAAACAAAAGAGGTCTAAATGCATTCAATCTCATCTGTTAGAATTCATATAATTTATTAGAAAATATTATAATAACTTATCACGTGTTTGTAGCAAGTGGCTTTCCAACAGCTGTTGCTCCTATAACATCATCTCTAGTAAGTTAGCAAAATTGATAGTTTTCACCAAAAAAATGTATTCTGCACACAAACGTTTGATGGGGAGAAGATAAAAAAATGTGAGGGTAGGACAAGCTGCTTCTGCATCTCTCAGAGCATAACCCCAAAGCATTTGTACTTCAGCTCTCAGTCCACATTTGGTATCCTCCATCAGACCAGCCTGGCTTCTCACTGGCAGTGGGACACATCTCACTCTGCAGCTCAAAGCCAGCACTGGCTGATTCCACAGGAGCCGAGGTCCCCAGAACAGCCCAGCACATTCTGCATCCTTCAGGATGCATCCCTGCTGCCAGCCCAGGATCCATCCACGCTGTCACCCCACTCCGCAGGCGTCACCTCCCTCTGCAGCCAACCATGCTGCATCACCCTACTCCTGCAGAGCCACGCACAGAGGAGGAGGCAAAGAGAAAAGGGTAGACTGTCACAACACTGCAATCACACCAGGAAAGGGAAGAGAGAAGTGGCTGCTGCTCTGCAGATGGGCCCTGCCCTGGTGTTGTGTGGGCAGGAGTGGGACAGGACCCAATCCAGAACAGCAGACAACCCTCTTGCTGCTGGCAGAGGAAGCTCTCCACCCTCACTTGGAGCAGAGAAAAGGCATCACTGATGTATTCCCCAGCAAATGCCCCCAGCCCACCTTCAGGGAAAGGAAGGAATTATCACCATCACTATTATTTATATTAACATCAATCCTAGTCCTGCATCAGAAGACACACGATGGGATGGTGAATCTTTAGTTTATAACCCTATTCAGGAAAGGCATCCTCAGCATGCCAACATCACCAACCTTTCACATAGGGCATCTGCTGATTGTAAGCCAATGCAGTGAGCTGTTGCCAATTTTAGGAGCTCTTTAAACAAAGACACCGAGCCTAATTTAGAAAGGAGACATTGTTTATTCTGTGCAGGTTGCAAGGTGTAGGTTTCCACAAATCAAGCACACTATGGGGTAAAAAGTTACATCTTTTATGCAGTAAAATTTACATGAACCCACCTGCCTAATACACATTCACCACCTACCTAATGCATATTTATTTGTATGACAATCTCAAGCAATGCTTGAAACACACTGTTATTTTCTTTATCAAGCAACTTCTATTGTAGAAGTTATCTGACAACATCAGTTATGTTTGCAAAAGGTGAGAAAATTCAGCTTAAAGACATCAATTCCTCTTATAGATGTTATCTGACTACCTCAGTTACGTTTACAAAAGGTGAGAAGATTCAGCCTGGGTAGAAATAATTCAGCTTGAAGACATCACGAGGAGGCTGTAAGGACAACTAGTGAGTTTCTTTTACCAGTTCAGAGGGAAAAGAGAACATGAGAACCTTTTTCTAAAATAACTAACCCTGCCTACTTATATACAGATATCAAACACAGCGATTTCCAGAAATATTTTTTGTTGGTAGTTACTTTAATTTCACTAGCTTCAGTTGTTGAGTTTTAATCTACAATATTGTGATCAATTCTGAATCATGTTCAAATGAAATCACTAAGAAAAGGCATAGGAGAAAACTGAGACATGATGGTTAACATCCCTGTAACATACAGTTTGTCTCACCCAGAAGACACAACAGGATCACCACAGATGCTCACACTTGTGTTGCTTTCTACTTCTGAACAACTAAATGCATGTATTTTGGAAAAAGGAGGAAAGTATCATAAATACAAAAGTGAACATTTGCCTGCTCAGCAAAAAGTTATCTTTACAAGTATCACAGTACTTCTGATAAAAATGAAAAATCTGGTTTCTCCAGGACCAACAGTTTTGTAAATCAAGACAGTTGCAGAAGAGGATTCAAGGTAAATTGGAATAACCCTCTAATAACCACAAAGACTCTGCTGCTTGTTCTGTGGGTGAAATCTGACAGTGCCTGCAGGCTCCAGGAATGTACCAAGAGGCCCTGGAGGATATGGAGACACATCTGCTACCCAGGAAGCCTATATTTCATGCTTGCCAGTTATTCTTACCAGCCGATAGTGCAGAAGATCCAGGTGAAAGCATCTGGTGTCTGATATTCCACAAAGCTCTCCTCCTTGGATGGCATGAGGTCACCATCAGACTGCAGAAATTCCCATCAATCAATCAGCTATTTGTAAGGTCAGGTTTCAGGGTGGGAAAACAAAATGCCTTCCCAGGCTGTGAGTCATTCCACAGAGAAAGCAGATACAAGGCAGGACAAGAAAAACCACTTACAGTGGAGAACACCAAGGGCTGGAGCCCACAACTGTCACTTTTGTCATCCTTCCTCCCCATCTCCCTAAAGGGAAGTAGGGTACCAGGAGGGACAATACTTAAGGCATCCCTTGACAAGAGGGGGATTTTCACAAGCCTGTGTGCTCTTTGAGATGCAGACAGGAGCCAGTGAGCTCATCATATTGCCACCCAGTTGCAAAGCTCTTCAGGTACCTGTGGCAGCCACAGCGACCCTCACAAAAGACCAGCTCTTCCAAAATACTGCCAATGATCTTCAAACAAAACACTGGAGCCTCTTATTACATAAAAATAAGTTACTGGTAAGTGAACATGCTTATCATGTAAATAACAATGCAAACAGCAAGCTATAATGAGGAGTGATGGCCATGGAGACATGCCAGCAGGGGACAGGGACACTGCTTCTTTGGAAGTGGGAAAGGATGACACCCAGGTGTCTCTCAAGTGAGAGTCCTAGAGTGGCAGCGCCAGCAAAGGGCTTTCACAGTTCACATCCTGCATCTGGGGAGCACAGGCACATGCTGGGGCCACCCAGCTTGACAGAAAAACAGTGGTGCTGGTGGACATCAGGTTGAACATGAGTCAGCGATGTGACCCTAAGGCATATGGTGCCCTTGGCTATGGCCAGCAGGTCGAGGGAGGATCCTTTCCCTCTATTCAGCACTGGTGAGACCACGTCAGAGTGCTGTGCCCAATGCTGGGCTCTGCAGCACAAGAGAGACAGGGACAGACTGGGGAGAACCCAGTGGAGGGCCACAAGGAGATTGGAGCACCTGGACAAGAGCAGGCTCAGGCGGTCTCATCAATGTATATAAGTAACTGAAGGGAAGGTGCACAGACAAAGGAGCTAGTCTCTCTTCAGTGGTGCCCAATGACAGCACAAGAAGAAACAGGCACAAACTGAAACACAGGAGGTTCCCTCTCAACATCAGAAAACCATTTTTCCCTATGAGCACTGGCACAGGTTGCCCAAGGAGGTCTTAGAGTCTCCCACCATGCTGGAAATACGCAAACACTGCTTAGACACACTTTTGGGCATCCTGCTCTGGGTGACCCTGCTTGAGCAATGGGTTAGAGCAAATGAGCTCCAAAGGCTCCTTCCAACCTCAACTGGTCTGTGACTCTGTCAAAAGACCCACGGGAAAGCCCACAAGATGACAATGCCAAAGACAGCCCATTGGAAATGTCACAGGAGGCAGAACACACGGCTTCCAGGGGTTACTGTGCTGCTGAAGCTCACATCGCACCCCGAGCAGCTCGAGGCAGCACTGCTCATCTCCCAGCCAAGTCCAACAGCAACACAAGTCTATGAGAACTGCAGCCCAGCAGGCTCTGCAGTGCCACATGGTCACACATCGCCTCCTTGCTCCACGAGCCCAGCAGAGGCCCACTATGGCAGCAGCACCTGCCCTCCAACAACTGCAGCCTGGAAACACATCCACCACCCCAGAAGTTGGTGTATGGGAACGTCCACCAGTACTGAGACAGGTTTTCCCAATCACACCCCAATCGAAGTTGCTCCCAGGTGCTGGACTGTCACAGCACAGAACACAAGCTACAAGAGCCTTCAGGAGGGGTCAGACCTCCTGATCCTTACCTCTACATCATACCTATATGCATCTTCAATGACCACCATTTTAAACATTCTAATGAGCATGAACTGATGTAAACCAAACAACAATCTTACTTTGCTATTAATGCACTTTGTGTTCTGTGGACAGTCACCACCATCCCTTGGGATGTAAATACACCTAGAAGAAGTTTTCATTAAACAGGAGGTCTGAAGGCACCTCCCACATGGCAGAGGCCCATCTGGCTTTCGTAACCCCAAGAAGCCATGCTAACATAGCCCAGCCACTCCTGTGAAAGCCTTTATGTGCATTCACACATGCACACTCATCTTGGCATCGGTGCCCGGTGTGATGAAAAGTCTCTGCAGAAATCAGCATTTAGGGCACACAGTGGTGTTTGTCTTCAAGAGAGAAAGAACACAAAACTAAGAAAACAGCTTGCATAAGTCAAAATGTCTCATTAGAAGTGGACCCAGTAAGGCTGTGTCCCTAGCCCTTTCCTCATCCCAGCTCTATCCCCACGTGTCCCCTGAACAGACCCCAGAAAGTCAAGAGTGTGCATGCTGGGCCCACCTGCCCCAGACCCATGTGCCTACTGTCCTGCTGCCACCAAGCAGCTGCACGCTGCCAGCTCTGCCTGTCCCTTCAACATGCAGGACCTTCACCTGGCCTTTCTAACTATTCACCAAAAAGGTGCCCCAAAAAGTGTAAGTAACCTTTTTATATAACAAATATGTCTGAAAGCAGTCACCAACTTCCTAAGCTTTCTGGAGCAGCTCATAACAGAGCAATCACAACAGCTTCATTTCCTTAAAAAATCAAGCTAAACCAAATACTTAGCCAGTAAAAATAAGTAACGTCCCGTGTTAGTGTGCATCAGCCCAAATATCAGAGCCACAAAGGTGGTAAATGCACTGGAGCATCTTTCACAGGAGGAGAGACTCAGCTGGGGCTGCCCAAGAAGGCTCTGGGAGATCTGTCCAAAACTTTTGAGTGTGCTCAAAATACCTGCTGGGAGGAAGTGAGGATGAGGGGGCCAGACTCTGCTCTGGACAGGAGGCAATGGCCACAAGAGAAACCACATGGAATTCCATCTGAACACAAGGATGCACATTTTTCCTGTGAGGGGTCAGACACTGTGACAGGTAGCCCAGAGAGACTCCAGAGTCTCTGTCTGTGGAGATGCTCAAACTCTGAGCAGATCCTGGACAACCTGCTCTGGCTGCCCCTGACTGAGAAAGGGTGTGGGACTCAATCTCAGGAGGTCACAGACACACTAGAGTAGTCTGTCATTCTACAGAAGACCATACCACACAAGGAATAATAAACCTACGTTCATACATATCCTATGTTCACACGTACCCTATGAAATAGATGGAGGAAAACGAAACCACCAAAAATCTGGTGCAATCCCACATCTTCAGTAGCTTGGAGGTCATGGAAAACTGCAATATTGTGTACTAAGCTCTGTAATCACAGCAACTGACAGCACTGCCTTGTGCCAAGGAATTTCTATTCTAAATGCACTTGCCCAGGTCCTTTTGCTGCCCTATCTTAGGGCAAGTGAAAAACATGGAATGTCTACAACCCAAGTGTTTAGAAAGTAAAGCAGTAATTTGCTTTTGGCCAAGATTGATCTAAAAAACAATATATAGAATCATCTTAAGAGAGGAGTATTGAGAAGGAAAACTTTCCTTTATGGCATTTAGTGAAAAAAGCTGTTTCCCTGCCCATGGCAGGGAGGTTGGAACTAGATGATCTTTAAGGTCTCTTCCAACCCAAACTATTCCACAGTTCTATGATTCTATGGTTGTTGGAAACAATCCTAATTTAACAAACCACACCTGTACAGTCTGTTTGTGCACAACTGCTGCATAAAGATGAACAGCAAGGTGTGGTGGTTCTGCACGGTGCTAATCAGCCAATACAATGCACATTTTAATGCCAGAACAATGCCCACTTGTGGTTACTTTGAAATTAATAAACTAATATAAAGTAATTATTACTCAGGGTCCTTTGACAGGATATTGCAAGAAAACAGATCAGTTTTTCATCTCCGACCTTTCAGTGTCAATTTAATTGTAACTGGCACTCATACACAGAGAGGAATCAAGACTGACGTCAAATCCTCCAGGGGAAGGATCTTCCCAGTTAGAAGTAAAGATTCCACTCTAGCCTTGAAGCACAGCCCAGGAGGCTGATGCCGCTGCAGAGGTGGCATGGACCAGTCCCTGGTCACTACAGGCACTGTTTCAGAGCAGCAATGCATGTTCTGGGGAGAAAACAGTTTTCTGGTTTTTGATTATGTGCAATTCTGCTGCTGGACAGCAGAATTCCCTGTCATACACAGATTTGCATCCCATAACATGTTATTTACTGCAGAGTAAGAAGCGCATGGGAAATAGGTACAGATAAATAACGTAGTTTGTTATATACCGAGGGAAACAGCAGCCATGTACTCCATGTACAAACTTGTATTAGGGCGTTTGTAGAGACAGAATGCTCATTTATTCTCGTAAGAAGCACATTATCTATTCCTTTTTGGTAACAAGTCCCGTTCCAGACACTTTCTTCTCCCACTTACACTAAGGTGTGTTTAAGGATGACAGAGTATCATTATCATCATCAGCAGCACTTTCTAAATCTCAGCAAACTGTATTCTGCCATGGTTCCCAAGTTTCCTTTCAGGGAATGTAATAGCTATCACTACATTTACTTCCAGAAAACACTCCTGTATCTAGTAATCCAAGAACAGAAATCCACCCCAGTCCAAAGATGCAAGATCATTCCAACTGGACTATTCCAACACCCATTTGTAGTCCCATTTTTCCCCATAAATAGTGCACTTTTAAAATTATTATTTCTCAGAAGCTGCAAAATGCTGTTTCTACACGACATTAAATAAGTCTCATGTACTCAGAACAATTTTTCAACCCCTACAAGCATTCAAAAGAATTTTAAGATTATTAGTCCATTAATGCATAATTAAAACTCGAGACTAAAACATTTAACTGACTGGCTCTTGCTTTCGTATCAGTAATGGACTACAAGTGTCCTCCCCACTGAGTTACCAAGATTCTCACACATGATTGTTAAGCAATAAGAACAAGTCTGTGAAAATCTTGGGTGTGCTTTACACCATTCTACAGTTCAACAACTATTTCATTAATTATAACTTATTTTATTTTGTTTTCTTAATTACCCCTTATCAAATCAGAACTTGACTGCTAGGAAGGCAATTGAATCTTGTAGCTTCTGCTCTTTTTTAGCCTAAAAGACAGAAAAAAACTACTTTTTAAGAAGCTGTGTAGTGAAACGGGGATGATGTGGTAAGGATGGATTTCTTCCACCACCAATGCTCTATCCCAGCTCACAGACTGTCACTCCAAGAGGCTGACCAGCAATTCCTATGGCTCCCAGCCTTCAAGGCTGAAAGGATGCTCTGTATTTCAGCAGGGACAGGCGCAGATGCAGCAAGATGACAGAGTGCAGATCACCTCCCCTCCGTTTTGTCTACGTCCGAGTCCCTGTAATCCGAGGATTCTCCTTCCTCTCCATGGGAGGAGCTGGATTTCTCATAATACACTTCCAAACAACCGCCCCAGCTGGGCAGCCCTGCCCCGGCTCTCCCGCTCCAGAAAACGGCAGGTGCTGACTTGGGAACTATTTTATTAAGGCTCAAGGCGAAGTTTAGGTAAAAAAAAGTTTCAAAATTAAGGTGTTATACTCCACAGGATATTCCTTGCTCCAACGAAACAGCTTACAGCTGACACTGAGCGAGCTGGACGGGTGCACAAATTACCCATTTTAAAAACTATTTTTTACACCAAGTTATGCAGACCCCTCCGGATGCTGTTGGTACTGCAAAGTGAATTCCTAATTCCTCCCCAATTCCACAGGATTGCAGCTATTTTGGTTCGGGTTTTTTCTCTCCCGCTGTCACGGGGCAGCTCAGGCGCAGTGGCCCCGGCCCGGCGATGCGGCGGAGGAGCCGCATGGCCGGGCCGGGCCTGCCGGGGCCGGAGGAGTCCCGGGGGCGGGAGCTCCGCGTCCTCGCGGGAGGGGATGCGCCTCGCCGGGCCCAGGCCCGCCCCCGCGCTCCGCTTCTAGAAGGTACCGGCGCTGCTGCCCCGGAGCTCCCGCCGCCCTCCCTCGGGCTGGCCCGCCGCGGGGGCGCGGACACGAGGGACCCGCCAGTGGCGGCAATCGCGGCGACGGAGCGGAGGCCCCTGGGAGGCGGCCCCGCCGCAGCCCCGCGCCGCCTCCGCCACCCCCTCGGCCCTCCCGCTCCCCTGCACTGGGGTCCCCATCCGGCCGCGGCCAAGATGGTCGCGAGGCGGCGGCGCTCACCTCCTCGGCCTGCTTACGCAGCGCCTTCTCCCGCTCGTACTGCGTGAGCAGCTGCTCGTTGTCCTCCCGCAGCAGCTCCAGCTCCACCTCGTGCTCCTGGTTGTCGGTGAGCACCGAGTCCAGGTTCTCCAGCACGGCCACCACCAGCGGCATCAGCTCGGCCACCACCTCCTCGTCGTAGCGCCCGATGAGCCGCTCGAACTCGCGGTAGATGGAGCCCGCCAGCCCCGACACCCGCTCCGACATCATGGCGGGGCCGGGCCCGCCGGGGTCCTCCTGGTACACCACGCCGTCCGCCAGCTCCATGGCGGCGGCGGGGGTTGCGCGGTGCCTGGCGGGGCCCGGCGGGTCCTGCTCGGTGCGGCTCCTCCTGCGGCGGCGGCGGCNCGTCACCACCAGCGGCATCAGCTCCTTCACCACCTCCTCGTCGTAGCAGTGGATCAGACGCTCGAACTCGCGGTAGATGCTGTTGGCAAGGCCCGAGACCCGCTCCGACATCACCGACCCCGAGCAGTAATCATCGCCCGGGTACCCCCCCACACCGCCATCGTCCAGCTGGATCTCCAGCATCCTGCCGGCCGATAGCCCTCAGCCCCACTCCGCTCGGCCCCGCTCCGCACCCCGCCGACGACGCCGCCGCCGTCACCGGGCTCTGCCCCGCCCCGCCCGCCGCGTCACGGACCGCGGGCACCGGTCGGGGCGGAGCGCGGCGGTGCCGCCCGGAGCTGCTGGATTGGGAGGGCGGGGTCCCCGCGCCGTGAGCGGGCCCGGCACCGCAGCGCTTCTTGCTCCAGGGACACGAGCGGCAGCGGTGACGCCGAGCGCCCCGCGCAGCACAGCCCGCCCGAAGCCGCTGCCGTCCCCCGAGCCCCGCGGACAAAGGGCGGCGGTGCGGTGTCAGCCGCGCACCGGGGCTCCACACAAGGCGCGGTGGGCACGCGCGAGGCCCCGCGCTGCGGCGTCACTCGCAGGAACACCGAGCACGCGCCAGCGCATGCCCAGGTCCCGCCGCATCTCGGACGGAGCTCGGCTCCGGGAGCCGCGCGAGGGAGCCGGCAGAACGCGTTAATTGCATTTCCGTGATCAGGAAGCTACAGTCACTACAGAGAAAGCAGACAAGGACCTGTCCAGTCAGGGTGAGCCGACGGATAGCCGAGAGCCAAACTGACCATCTTAAGTCCTAAAACAAATCCAGCACAACCACCGAATTTCATCAGATTTCCCAAAGCAGCAGCACACACCCAACTACAGGCAGCAGCTCCAGCACCCTCAGCAGGTGTCACAGAAGGCAGAGCCTGCCAAATCCTGGGCTCAGCTGAGTTTGGGCTGTGGAATTGGAGGAAGGCGGCAGGAATCATTCTTCTCTGTGCTGAGTCCAACCTGGCAAGAGAGAGGAATAAGGGGTTGATTTGGGAAAAGGCTCCCCACAGGTACATTTGGCTTAGAGCTATAAAGAGGAGTGCAGTTCCAGAGTCGTGACTAGCAATGACCCTCAAGGCTTCATATTGCACAAATGGAAAGAACTTTAGCCCTACCCAGAAAGCCTAATTAAAATGGGAATATGACATCTCACTGGTAATTAAGAGGCTTAAGTTTTATGACTGTTTTGTCCTATGTTACATCATTATAGCTGACTATATGCTGATAGACTGTAGATTAATTGCATAGCAGCTTTTAGACAGCTCCTTTTATAGTAAAAACTTATTGGTCTCTAAAAAAAGGAGAACTGAGAGAGAAAAAATGGAAGGGAAGAGAACAGAAAAGTACTGAATAAAATAGGTGCAGTTCACTTGGAACGGTCCTACAATAATTGAGGCTGAGGTGTAATTAGTTATGGGATGAATCACCAATAACTCATAAGGCATCTGAATGTAACAGCCAGATTTTCAAACGTTTCCACACAGAGAAGGCCCAGCCAAGCACACTGGAGGCACTGAGTGTATAGATGTAAGAAATGAATGTGAATTTAAAAGATCCTGCTGAAAAATTTAAAACCCAACAAGTCAACAACATTGGGCCTGATTCACTCTGTCTTGTATGGGAAACTTTATAGACCAAGAGTTGTACTGTCATTAGTTGTACTGTCATTCACAACAAACACAGGATGGCAGCAAATGTGAGTGTGTGCTTGATTAAATGCATTATTACATTTAAAATATTATGAATAAAAATGTACAGGTGACAAGAGAGAGAAGCAAGACCGGCAAAGAGGGAGGTAAGGCTTATTCACTAACTTACTTTCATTCATTTCTCATTATACCAAATTTCTAATCGCATGTAATCTAGAAAGCATGTAAAAACATTTATAAATTTTTTTTGCATTTTGCCCACATATATAAGAAATTGAAACCATAGGAGTGACACAAACTAAAGCCTATTGAACCAAAGAGTCTGATAAACTCATGGCATTAGCACACTTCTGACTGTAATCCCAGCAGGTCCAGCAGGCATCCCTGAGGGGAGGGGATCTCAACTGCATCCTCCTTTGTACAACAGACAGGTGGTTCAGGTCCTGTGACATTATTAAAGCTCCTGCTGAAAGACAGTGATTGCCTTAAATTGTGCATTAAAACATACATTCCTATATTTATAAATCCGTAAATAACTACGTCTAGAGATGAGTCAAGAAATGGCAGGAATGCTAGGTTCTGTCACATGTGAGAAAGAGTTACAATACAATTACAGATGAAAGTTGGTAAGCAAGTTATTTGCTTTTTCTATCCCTCTTGGGGTTTTATTGCATTTAGCATAGGAGTTTATCTAGGATTCATATTGTTATTTGCTTAGCACTAACAATATGCTAAAAACTGACTATGCTATGGATATGCAACTGTGTTAAGGCTGCAAGGGTGCTTTCCTGAAGAGCTTTCCTTTCCATGTAAGCAAACACACAAGGAGTGAAAAATGGATAGAAACACTGAGACTATGCAAGGAAAATCAGGATTGCTTTGTAATAACCACATGATCTCCAATTAACCATTGGGTTTTTTTCATTTGGACGGTTGGAACTTTGCTATGTGAAAGAATAAATACTTTAGGGTTTCTATCTTGATGGCACATGACCAAGGAGAATATGATATTGTTTTTAGTACCTAGAATTCACCTTCAATTAGTATTCAGCTAAAATTCAAGGTGTTGTTTCTACAGAAAAAAATTGCACCACAGTACCATAGGATAGTTGTGGTCGAGGAAGAATTTATGTAAACCAGGTGAGACAAGTGATTATTCTTGTTTAAAAATACATGTACAGCAGGAACTATTTGTGCTTCCTTTCTATAAGACAGTATCTGGAGGGGTGATTGGCAAGCTTTAGCTGCAGGGATGGGAGTGTATAAAACCTTTTTAGAAAGGTTTAACATATGATCTGGTTAGTGGCATTCCTATTTAAAAGTTTAAAAGGAATGTTTCATTTGGCTTCAAATAATTTAATGAAGTTCATCTCCCACTGCAGAAGCTTCTTCCATATTTATTAAGGCCAGGAAAACCCATTGTGGTAGTTTTACAAAACTTCATTCACCCAGTAATTTCTGAACTTTGGCAGTGACTAGTGCTTTGGCCAGGGAATGTGTGTTAGAGAGATCATCAGCCTTCAATTTTAAATATACACCCTGCCATATATCTTGGAAACCCTTTCCAGTATTTCCACCTTTAAAGTCTCTATTTTTAGTTTACAGCCACCAGCTCTCATACAGGACTCAGGAGCTGTCTCAAATCAGACATCATCCCTGTTAGGTACTCACAGACCACAGACCCTACTATTTCTGTTTGTTCTGTTCTCTTCTGACTGCAGTCTCTGTGTAGTTTTCTGCATTATTACATAGAGTTTCTATTAATTAAATGGACCAAAAAAAAGTAGATAAAGCTATGGGTTGGATACCTTCACAACCATGACATTTTTGTATAGACTAGCTGTGTTCATCTACTTGCCCTGCTGAGCACTCCATCATCATTGGGCAAATAATACTCTTCATTAGTCAGAATGTAATTAATGGCTTTAGTGTAGCATGTTGCTCTCTAACCAATGGAGAAACAGGTACATGCACTGGTTTATGCTCTCTAATCCTCTTGTATTTCTTTAGTAGGGTAAGTGGCACTGGTTAAAATGTGCACCATGAACAAAATAAAAACATGTTCAACCAGGCAAGACTATGAAAATACCAAGGAGGATCTTAGGCAGCTGCTCCCTTGCCAACACTAATGGTGCATCAAGAGGGTATTTGGAAGTTTCTGGCAGCACTGTATCCAGTGCCTCAGTTTGCAGAGAATGGGGAAGGGAAGGGAAGGGAAGGGAAGGGAAGGGAAGGGAAGGGAAGGGAAGGGAGAAGGGGAAGGCAAGTCAGGCCTTGTAGGAAGGCTCAGGAGAGGTTTTGTTTAGTGTTCATAAAACATTAGTGAAGACAACTTTCAGTCTGGGTGAAACCCCTTAGATTCACAAACATGAATTTCTGCATCCCTGAAGGCAACTCCTACTCCTTTTTTTTGTACTCTATTTTATTTAAGTTCTTTAAAGAACAGAAGAAAGCAGAGGTGTATTCACTATTAGCACTGTGATTCTGTCTTTGAAATGCTTCAGATAGTTATATTTTTTACAATATTTTTATTAAAACACAGATTTATAAAATTTGCTATAACTTTTTTTTTCAAACAACTGGCTGAATGCTGAAGTGCCCTGCTCATTGCTGCACTGAGGTGGTTTAGCAACAGAAAAGTTAAATTTCTCCTCTGCCTCTCTTCAGTACACTTCAGAAGCATTTTCTGGGCAGTGTTAAAAATGGAATATTTGCCTAAAGCAAATGTCTTTTTGGCACAGTTCCGCAAATTAGCACGTGTTCAGTTATTGTGCACCTTTTGATTTGTCACAATGAGCTGCTGGACTTGTGCACTGCCTATCTTGTCCCCAGCACTCACAGCTGAAGGACCCCTGAGAGCTCTGTCATGTGTGAGGAAATGCTGGGTGAGTGGTGCAGCATTCCCTTCCAATGGCATTGTGCTCATTGCCAAACCCTGAGTGCAGTGGAATCTGCTCTGAGGAGCTGTAGGATAAGGGTCCTGTCTCCAGCTCTGTATTCTGCTAGTTCTCATTCCTGTGTAAGTGATATCCAAGTGTGCTTTTCAGGGAAGATGATAATCACATTCGCAGTGGATATGAATACCAAAAATTCAAAGTGTAAATTCAGGGTTGGTCTCTTTTAAATAACTTGGATGTGGACTTTATTATATTTTTCATCATATTAAATCAATGAGTAGACCTTGAACTGAATATAAAGAAGACTTCCTGGGTGAGGCCAAGATGTCCTAGCCTGCTGATCTTAGACATTTTAGTCCCTGCCCTATAAGTATAGAAGGGACAGAAAAAGCCAGCTATATTATACATACACCATGGCCTCTGCCAGGAGAGGTAAAATAAGAAAGAGCAGAAGTGTAGTAAAATGTGCAGAAGCTCATGATAATCCCAGAAAAGCTGGCTGCTGTTAAATGTTTTATAATAGCCCTCCTGCACTCAATATCCTTCCATCCAATGAGAGACAGAAAGAGGAATGGAGAAGGATGGGAGATAGCCAATATGAGTTTTGCACTGACTGAGTACCAGCATGCTGCTTTCTTCCCCTGTCCTGGACTCCAACCCCAGGCCCACTTTTCCTGCTCTGCTCTCAGCTGACAAGCTGCAGGTGCAAACAGGTTTGGCTGGGAACAACCGCTGTGCACCTGCACACACCTTAGTGCCTTGAAGATTTACAGCAACTCCCCCGTTTATTTCCATTGCTTTGTATATAGTAGGAGACAGACTCTAGCAGAGATACCAGAAACCTAAGCTGCATCTAAAAGAGACTTTCAGAACAAATTTCAGGTGACAGAGAGATGCTCAGGTATGACAATAAAGTAGGACAACTACCAAAGAGTCAGGTTGCCTTTATTAGAGGCTCAGCAAAGAGGGAAATTCTGCCTCTGTGACAAGAACAAAGAATATAATTAACTAACAGGACTGCTTAACCCCATGCCATAGTAAATCCATCGTGGGTTTATGTCTGTGCTGAGCCCGTGGGAAGGACGGTCTCTAAGCTAGCTGGGATGAGCTACAGCAAACAGAGCAGCAATGCCAGGGAAGGGGATTTATTAATTACATGAAAGAGAGCTCTCACAGCAGCAGGACATTACAGGGCAAAAAGAAGAGCTCATACCTCAGACACTGCAGTGAGCAAACAGACACCAGCATGGGGCTTCCTGCCACTGTGAACCCTTCTCCTTCCTGCTACTCCATGCTTAGGGATTTTCATACCTTCCAGCCCCAGTGTGAGCAGCACAAGTCATCCACTGACAAGCCTCTGCTCTGACAAGCAGCAGCAGCGAAGAGACATCTGGCAGCAGAACATCCCCCGGGACTGAGTGAGCCTGACTGGGCTGGTCAGTGACACAAACACACAGCCATTAGGAGGAGATGGCAAAGTATGTTAAGTGACCACATAATACTCCTGTTCTGTTTTCAGAGGCAATACACATTTTATTGCAAAATGAAGTATAACACCTGACAAAATAAAATCCCTCTCCTGCCTGAAAATGTTGTCCTTACTACAACTGTACTTCAATCTGACTGTTCATGACTGAAGAGATCTTTTCAAAAAGATTTAACACAACTTGTCACAAACCCAGTCTCGCTGTTTTCTCTCACATAAAGCAATCACTTGGGAACCAAACGCAAATAATCACATACGCTTTAGTAAGGTAAGTTTTAAACTGAAAGTATTGTTCACAATACTTGAGGAGTCCCTGAGACTGAGAGCTTGGTGATAAAAAAATCCAGATAAACAAGAAGTAGTATATACCAGGAGAGACTGCTTTCAGATTGAAAATTGAAGCCATGAAATCAGAAAAACGCTGGCACAAGAAGGTCAAGAGCAGACAGAGGACTTTACACTACTTTAACTGAGTTCTCTGTAAAACTTAGATTAAAATTACAATTATTTGTGTTTGGTTTTTATGAGAGAATGAAAACCAGGACTTCCAAGAACTTTAGGAGATAACAAAAGTGCTGCAGTTTTGCAATAAATTCACAGTCAAGGTAGAATGTTATGATGATGCAGTCATGGATGCACAGGTGAAGAAACCAGGTAATAGTTTGTGGTGGGTTTGTGTTT
>WBMZ01004898.1:0-131538 GCA_013400975.1 Atrichornis clamosus
TGTGTATGGGGGTTGTGTGTGTGTTTGTGTATAACATGCCACTGATGTCACAACTGCGGTTGATATCATAAGTCATTACTATGCTTATAGTAAATGATTATGTAATTCCTGGCTCACCTCCTAAAGTTTCAAATGTCTTTAAGAAACTTTACCAAGTGGACATATTCGTGCTGTGTTTGTGTGACAAGGTTTTGAAAACAGGGGTGTTACAGGGGCAGCTTCTGTAAGAAGCTGCCAAAAGCTTCCCCCATGTCCAACAGACCCAGGTCCAGCTGGCTCCAAGATGGTCTCTCCTCTTGCCAAGTCTGAGTCCATCACTGGTGGTGGCAGCCCCACTGGGATGGCAAAGTTGAGAATGAAAAAATTGTGAAGCAAATTGAAGCCAGCGGAGAGAGGATTGAAATAATGCGAGAGGAACAGCCCTGCAGGTACTGAGATCAGTGCAGTAGGAGGGAGAGGAGGTATCCAGGCAACAGAGAGGTTCCACTGCAGTCTGTGGGGAAGGCCATGGTGAGGGCAGGCTGTCCCCCTGCAGCCTGTGGAGGTCTGCAGTAGAGCAGTCCCTGGAGGACCCCATGCTGGAGCAAGTAGATGGGCCTGAAGGAAGCTATAACTCTTTGGGAAGCCCATGCTGGAGAAGGCTCCTGGCAGGATCTGTGGCCCTGTGGAGACCCACACTGGAGCAGTCTGCTTGTGAAGGACTGCACCCCATGGAAGTTACCCAGGCTGAACCAGTTCATGAAGAAATGCAGCCTGTGGGAAAGATTAATGTTGAAGTTCATGGAGTACTGTCTCCAAAGGGAGGGAACTCCCATGTTGGAGAAGAGGAAGAGTGTGGGGAGTCCTCCCCTGAGGACAAAGGGGCAGCAGAGACAATGTGTGATGACCTGATCACAACTCCCATTCCCTGTCCCTCTGTGTCTCTGGGAGGAAGAAGGTAGAGAATCAGGAAAAAAGTTAAGCCTTTAGGGAAGGAGGGAGAGGTGGGGGGAAGAGTTCTTTAATATTTGAATTTACTTCTCTTTATTCTATTCTGATTTGATTGGCAATAAATTCAATTATTCTTTTTACCCAAGTTGACTCAGTTTTGCTCATGAGGGTAATTGGTGAGTCATCTCTCCATGTCCTTACTTTGACCCATGAACCTTTAGCTATATTTTTACTCCCCTGTCCTGCTTAGGAAGGGAGTAATGGAGCTTTGGTGGGCACCTGGCATCAAGCCAGGGTCAACCCACCACAATATATTTTTGTCTTTATTTCTGTGTTCCTGAATTAGTAATTGTAAACCCATGGCAGACTGAAAGCAGATGGTTTTGAGCTAATGAGAAACTTTTGGGTGTATTTGGAGTGCAGAAAGAAGAGGGTAAAAATTAATATATAATCTCAGAGTCTCACACATTTGGACTCAATGTCTTATTTCTGGCAGCTTGTCCTTATGACAAGCTTCTTCAAGTGTTCTAGAAAAACAAGACACATAGAAGGAAAATTAGAAAAGAGATATGTAAGGAAATAGGTCCAGACATCCTGATGGTTATCCAAATTCTTCCAAAATGTTGTAAAGTTGTGTTCCAGGAGGTTCTAGCCTTAATTCTCTGAAATAAAGATTTTGCTTGTTTCAAAGACAATAACTGCCTATAAATCAGAGGAAATATTCTGGGCTTCTGTGTGCTCCTGTATCTCAATATCTAAGAAACTAATGAGGACACACACACACAAAAAATCTGTTGTTATTTGTGTAATTAAATTCACTTGAGCCATGCACTTTCCTAGCAGTTCAAACCTTTATGTATGCTCCTAACATAAGACTACTAATGATAAGTAATTGAGCACCACAGTAAGTCTTTTAATGTAATAACTGGCAAACGTGACCTCCATGTATTTCAGTCAACATCTTGGGAAATGCAACATTTGTATTGGTTTGTATTATAATTTTATTGATTAATTTGATTCCCCTCAGCTGTTAAAACTAGATAATTTGATCTGAAAATGATGTGACACTTCCATTAAGATCTGAATGTTATTCACATACTGTACAGTATAAAACAAAATATAAACCTGTCTTGCACAGGTTTGCAATATACAATGACAGTGGAGAAATGAAACAGGAAATAAACTTGCTGTAATGCAATGAGCATGTAATGAACATAAAAGAGCAATATTATAAAAGTGTTAATAACTGTTTATTAAATATGGATGTTTATGATTTCCATCAGACAAGTCTGTTTCATTTATCACAGTGTACTTTGGTGACAATGAAGGCACAAAGATGAAGACAATTTATTTGACTTCATTATGTAAACTACTGTGCTTTAATACCCCTGCTATTCTAGCTTTCCTAATGTATCCTCCTAAGGATACCATTATGCCCCTGCTATTTTTCTGGGGATTTTTTTTTTAAATTTATTATTGAGTTTGCGTAGTGACAAACCACTAACAATGCCCAGACATTTTCTTAATTTGCCCTACACATATTCATCTCAACGCTTACATTTATATATCTGTGCAAGGAGAAAGTAGGTCTGTTCATTACAGATATCCACTGCTACCTTTATTATTATATTAATTTATAAAGAAAGAGTCACAAAATATATTTGGATTTAAGGAATGAAGCATGAAGGTTCATATAAAGTTATAAAGCAGCCACATAGAAGAGGTATGATATTTCCAAGAATATAAGGACAGTGATGCATCATGGACAAAAACATGAACAGCAGAAGGTAAGAAAACCTAAGATAAAATGCAGAAGTTTTATTCCGTTTATTCTAGGTCTTTCAGATTCTTTTATACACATTTCTTTTTCATATACAATATTATCCTACTGGTCCCTGATAAACGCTGACATATCATTTACAGCAACTACTTTCATTAATTTAGAATAACTCTGCTCAGTGCTTGTCAGGCTGTACCTGGAGTACTGTGTCCAGGTCTGGTCCCCACAATTCAAGAAGAACCTGGACAGACTGGAGAGGGTCCAAAGGAGGGCCATGAGGAAAGGCTGAAAGAATCAGGTCTTTTCTCCCTGGAGAAGAGAAGGCTAAAGGGGAACCTCATCAGTTACCTCCAGTACTTAAAGGGTGGCTATACAGAGGACTGAGGCTCTCTCTTCATGAGGAGCAACTGGAGAAGACAAGGTAGAAACACTACAAGCTGCACTGGGAGAGTTTCATTTCAATGTAAGAAAGCAATTTTTTAAAATGAGCAGAATAATTCTCTGGAACAACTTACTCAGGGACATGATAAGGTCCTCATTGTTGTATGTTTCCAAGATGCAATCAGACAAGGTGCTACATAATCTCCTCTGGGCTCCCTTTCCCATGAAAGGTTGAATTAGCTAACCTTTTGAAGTCCTTTTGAACCTCAGCTACTCTATGATTCTATGAAATTACCAACCTACTTCACATGTTTTCACCTTTCTTGGTAGTGACAGTCATTAAACAAATTCTTACATTGTATTTGTTGTTATGCTTTTTTTTTTCACAGGCAATTGTCCCTTACAGGAATGGACAAAGTTAAGTGCATTTTTAACTTGACAAATTATCATAGGAAGATTTAGCCAGAAAGATTTTCCTTTTAATTCCTTACAAACACTGGACTTCTTTATGAAAGAATTTCCGCAAAAGTGTTTTGGTGAGGCTACCACGAAATATCCCTGTGTTGTCTCATATTTTATAGACATCATGGTACTGTTCCTTCATGTTTCTTTTACCTCCAGGCACTGTTACAGGCATCAGCCTACAATATATTACAGCCTCATATTTATATTTTTCTCTTTTCTTTTTTTTTAAATAAAATATATTCTTTGGATACAGGGAAACTTAACACTGGAAATCTAGACAACTATCCACTAGATAGAATTAAGATAGAAAACACTAGTATTTCAATCAGACATCAAAAACAACAGCTTATCTTTCTGATACCTGTGTTAATCTGCAAAAATTAAACTGCAACTGCAGGTAGCGTATGTTTATTCTGGCCAAAAATTACAGTGTTCTAGAGAGGGCAGAAATATCTTCTTATAAAACCCAACTCATGACTAATAAGCAATTAAAACAGAATATTTTATCAACCTTACTTGTGGTCACAGCCTTTCACACTGATTCTGTTCTTAGAGAGAGACTGGTTAAATTGCAAGTCACAAATACACTTCACAAATAAGTGTTTAAAATTAGGACTAGATTTTGTGCTTATAGGTAGAGGTTTGTATATGATGATGGCAACAGAATGCAAATCTCCAAATAAACCTCCAAAGAATGCACTGGATGGTTTTGTTTACAATAAGCGTTACTGGGACTACCGTGAAGATCTAATATCAGAAAGTTTTGAACAGAAAGGAGGGGAAATGGATGCCTGAAAAAGGTTTAAGGGGAATGATGTGCAGAGGCCTGCACACAGAAAGAGGAATGACAAATTTTTTCACATATGAAGAGTGAGGTTCAGACTTGCTTTTGGAAACAGTCTTATTAATGTACTATTAATCAGGGAAAGAAGAGTCAGTTGAAAAGTACTGGCATAAGAGATAGCTTGGAGAATAAATACTGTAGAGCTGACAATGAAATGGAGTGAGGAGATGTTCAAAGAGTAAAAGGTTCAAAAAATAAAAAGTTTGAAACATAAGGACAGAGAATGGGGTCGATACTGCAGTTAGAGAAGGAATGAGGTGACTGAACCAGTGTGCAGTGAGCAATGCTAGAAGGAAAAAGAGACAACTTTCCTCCTAAACTCTTTATCTGCCCAGCAGGAGAATTAGCAGCATGGTGGCGAGAATCAAAAGACAGAAACTGGAATTTTATTTTGCATTTTCAAGTAGAAAGAAGTGCTCTGACACTTTCTGCTATTTCTGTTAATTTATCCCAAGGAATACAACCACCTAGCCCAAACGCGGCACTTTATTAAAAATGATATAATTCCCTTATTTTTAACTCAGAAACATTATTTCATCAGAAAGCCTTTCTGCTTGTATGACTGATATGTTAGGAAAACTTCCCAGTCTGAGCACTCACGAGACTCCCTGGCAGCCACGCTCCCAGGGTCAGAGACTGTCACTGCTGGGACCGAAGCCCCTCCGCAGCGGGCGGCTCCAGTGACCGACGGGTCCCCGCTGGGCTCCCACACACCCCACTCACACCAGGGTCAGGCCAGGTTTCCTCGCCGCATCGGCCCCAGGTTTCCCACAGCAGAGTCTCAGATGCCTCGTTCCATAAAGCCATTTATTCAGGGCACAGTAACACAGGAAGATCCCAAACAAGGAACCCCTGGGTTTTATACCCTCACGGTCCACCCACAGTCAAGTCTCCTTCTTCCTCCCAAGTCTTCAGCTCCTGTCCCCTCTCCATGTCCCTCCAGCTTGCTAGTGTCTCCAGTTTTCATCCCCTTTGTTATCCAAAATGTCGGCAATTCCCCTGGCTGAAGTCACCCACCTACGTGCCTTTTGTTATCCCAAAGGTTGGCAGTTCAGGGCCTCTTGACTCGGCTCCCATCCAGAGCTCAATCTGCTTCTCAATCTGCAGCTTGCAGAGCCAAGCTACCCAGGCCAGATGTATTCCTAAACAGATGAGTGACTACATCTTATACTTGAACAAATTATGCATAAACATTCAGGACCTGCGTAGTGAATCTATCTCAACCAAGGGAAGAGACACCTTTCAGTGTGATAATAAAATGTAGAAGTGAACATTTTGAAGGCAAGGTGAGTGGAATTATTTTAAATGAGAATATTTGTAAAACTTTTCTCAAGTTATAAAATAAATCTTTCAGCAAATCTCAAAAATCTGAAATGGGTGATCATTTCTGCAGTCATGATTATGATTATACAGTTTTCCTAGTGGGGAGTTAATTTTCCCTGTAGAGTTTTTTTTCCATGTGTGCTTACTCTGCATTTCCTATTATCACTTAGAAGAGGAAACAGTGAAAAAATCCACAGTGAATAGTGATCCAGATTCCTTAAAATAACGAAACTTAAGAAACACTAGAGAAGATAACATGCAGTTTGATTTACACATGTCTAGGCTCCATTAAATGTTCAGTTTTATCTATTGATCGTTTCATTGCTGGGAAGAAAATAGAAGCAGTTTCCAAGGAAGTTGGAATGATCTGAGACTACTAATTTCAAGCTCTTTTTTTAACTAGTTAATAAGTTAATTATTTAGATGTTCTTAAGATTTTTTTAAATCTTTTTTTTAAACTTTTTCAACTTCATAAATTTTAAATTCTAGACCAGTTGCCAGAGACCTTACTAGAAATCAATTCAGTTTCATGGGAATAGGTAGGAATGTATTACTTAGGTTTTCAAAATATTGTAGAGAATTTTGAGGGGAAATTCCAGTATTATTATTTATACAATTGTGATAGGCAAGTTCCCCTTCAACAGAGACAGTTGAGTATTCACTCAAGGTATGAGTTCCCTGTATGATAATGTGGAATGGGGAAAGAAAAATGACCTATCTAACTGTTATTAAGAGGAGTAAAAAATAGTCAAAACTCTTGGCTTATAAACAGAACTTCCTGGTCCCAGATCTCTATAGAACTTTGAAAATTTAAATTCCATATTGTCTACCAAGGGCACGCATATTCTGAAACATCTAATTCCTGTTCTGACACCCTGTATATAGGATAATTGCATGGGGTCAGATGATGTAACTGACTTCCCAGAAAGTCACATCTAAAATTAGATGTGATGCCCTACAGAGTTTGCAATTATTCTAAATGGCAGTGCTCAAGCAACCAGATCTTCTCCCCTTTGTCTAATGAGTTTTCTTAACGGGTTATTTTGAGACTTTGTCCAATGTCTTGTTGAAAGCACAATTTAAACACATCACACAACATTATTTTTTCTGCTACTTTCTTGGTGTAGAGAAATAATACAGACAAAAAACTGTAATATTTTTCTTTTCTTGAAATGTTTTAGTGTTGGTTTATGTTTTGCTTTTTTTGGGTTTGTTTGGTTGGGGTTTTTTTAATGTTCATATTAGATCTTGAGGTTAAAGTATTCTGAATCATTAGCAAAATCTGAAACCAATTAATTTACTCATGAATACTGGCTTGAAGAAAATTCCGCAACTGAAAATGCTCGAGAATTGCATTTGAATCTTGAACTGACATTCATTGCTCAAGCACATCTCTGGTTTATACTTTTTCTCCATCTCTCTAAGAGACAGTCTCAAAGTGAAACACTAGTCATCTGGGATTCTGATTGCTTCATGCATCCTTATCCCTATGCATGGAATTTGTGGAAACGTTTCACAGACTTACCATAACGATGTCCTGACTTGGAAACAATGGCCAGAACTTCTTTTCAGAGTGTAAACATGAAAGAGAAAGGGAAGAATTTTTGCAAATAGAACTGAGACAATGAAACCATGAACAATGATCTGTCTGATCTTAAAAAGAAAAAAATTCTGCCAGATAAACTTGTTAATTCTTGTGACAGGAACTACAAAACTAAGGAACAATGAGAATACATCAGATGTAATAAAGCTTTAACTTATGAAAATATTTTACATTGTATTTTACATCAAAATCTTCCCTGAAAAGTCATTTAAGCTGGTCTGAATAGAGAAGCCACTCCTGTATCCTCTATAGTGTATTACTATATCACCAGACAGTAGGATGGCACTTAAGAGAAGGAGGGGGAACGGAAACAAATCCCTTCTTGGGACAGCAGAGAATCCCCTGCTGGCCTCCCTCACCTTACCAGGTGCCCTTACACAATTAGTATGAGGATCTGGAATTGAGGGTCAGGCAAATGGTGCAGATTAAAAAAATCTCAGTCGTATATGTGTAATCTTATACAGTTCCTCATATATAGTCCTTTCCTTAACTGTGTCACATGTTTAGTGAAAAGTGCTTAAAATCAGTACTGCTGGGTGTTCAAGTATTCTCTATGCATAGTATCTATCTGTTTTGGTTTGAGCCTGGCCAGAGGCCAGGAACTCCCCAGGCTTGCAGACTTCCCCCCCACTTCTTGCAGCCGGACAGAGGAGAGGGAAGGAAGAAAAAAATTCAAAGCGTCCATGAGGTTTGTGATTAAAATCTCAAGAGCAAAAAAACGCAGGCAAAACAGGCAAACTACTTTAAAAGATCAACCTACATTTATTATACTACCAGAAAAAGAAGAGAAATTGAGACGCAATATGAGCTGTGGGAAAAAGCACACTTCCCCCCCCTCACTTCCCCCTCCCTGCTTCCCTCCTACCCAAACAACACAGGGAGACAGAGAATTAGGGGGGTTTTTAAGGTTAGGCCAGGTCTTCATATTCTCAAGGATGGTAGTCTTTCCCTGCTGAATGGTGGGGTCCCCTTTTGGAAAGTAAAGGCCACAGTCCATCCCACGGGCAATAATGGCCCTCAAACTGCTGCGGCGTGGGTCACTCCTTCACAGGCTGCAGTCTTTAAGCATCCCCCTGCTCCAACATCTGCAAAGGGGGCTCTGCACTCCCGTGCTCCTCCATGCGCTACAAGGGGGGACATCCCGTCTCACCGTGGTCTCACCACCAGCTGCAGAGGAATCTCGGCTCCGGCCCTGCTGTATCTTCTTCCGACCCGGCCTGGGTGCTTCTCCATGTTGGCCTTTTAGCTCACATCCTCCTCCTCCCTGGCTGCAATTTTTAGCTGCGCAACCAGAATTGTTTTGAATTCCTTCTTAAATATGTTACCATAGAGGTGTTCGACTCCTAATTGGCCTGCGGCATGTCCATCTTTGCAGCCAGCCAGACACTGGCCCTGCAAGACATGGTGGTGGGGCTTCTAGCAGCTTCTCACAGAAGCCGCCCCTGCAGCCCCCTCGCTACCAAAAGCCAGGTCTAGCAAAACCACGACAGATATACACAAATATGTATGCTTATATATACAAACACATAATTAGAAAATAGATATTGTGTTCCCATCTTCTAGCCTTTGACCATCATGTACTGATACCTAAAATGAAAATCAGAATTTTTGTGTTCCACTTTTTTTTTCATATACTGATACAAATAGTCACATACAAAAGTATGCAATGGACAGCATGATAGTTTGCCATCAATATCACTGACGCATGATTTCACCTCCTTATGAGTACCCAGCTAAGTTTACTTTTATTTATCCCTTCCAGACTTGGAAGATTTGTTATTAGAGAGGAAAACCTTTTATGAATCTGTTCAAACAGTTGAGGCAAGAATCTTGCACAAGTGAATATAAACACATTTTTGGATTTTCTAAACTAACTCACTTAAAATTTCCAATAAATTAATATATTCACAGATGAAGAATGACTATAACATTTAGGGAAGACAAAAATAATTTTGTTCTCTTTTTATGTCCTAAAATTTATCTGATTATTCTAAATCTTCTGATGCTGATAATTCCTGTCTTTCAAAAAAACAAATTTCTCTCCTACATTAATAAAAAAAAACAAAAAAAAGAGGTAGGCATGGGTAGCATTTACCATACCTACATCCTGGTATTTTAAGCCTAGTCAGCTCTGCTTATGCCTATAGGCACTTTGAAATTGATGTGCCTTGTCTAGAATCTGGACTTCAAAGTGAAACTGTTGTCATAAAAAACCTCACTGCTTCAGATCAGGTAAAGTTTTAAACTCTGCTCTGAAAGAAAAAAAAAAAGCTTTATTTTTGAACTCAGCTTCCTCTTTGAAGTCTGGCTTCAATCCAATTTTATAGAATCTGTCAGCAAAGTCAGCAAGGTTTGAACTGGAGTCTTGATTTCTGCAGGGTAGTCCGTCCTCAGCTCAGCCCATAGAAATTTACTTGAATGTGGCCCATAAACAGATGTGATCACTGCTATTCCTCCTCCTCAGGAGCAAATTCAGGGACCCTGCTGCATAGGATGGGGAGAAATAGGAAAGAATAGACCTAAATCTGATAATTTTGTTGTAGAGACTTTTGGCATTCTTTTGGCCCGCTTCCCTCTCCTTCATCCATATTAAAAGGCTAGAGGGAAAAAAACCCCAAAACCCGATATCCTAGAAACCTGAACAAGGGTCTCATCTTCAAGATAGGTTTGTAACAAGCACTTCGTGATAATTCCTTGTTCTCTGCATTACCTCCCACTGTTCAGTGATTCCCAGCTCCTGGAGCTCTAGTCTGAGCACATGAGAAAATTCACTGAAAGAGCTACAGCTAAAGCCTGTGATGTGAAATTACACAGTTCTTACTGCTGCACCTGTGAAAAAAAATGCTGTAGTACAGGATAGCTGTACCAGAAATATTTCAGATGGATTTATTCACAGAAAGAAAGCAAAATGAAGTGATTTTTTGTTGTTGTTAACATAGTAAGCTTTAAGTATAAGCTTTAAGTAATAGTAAAATGTTTTACTTTACTGGCTTAGCTTCCATACTCTTCATATCCATTATTCCTCTTATAAGTTGAAGTTCAATTGCCTTCGGTTTTAGTAGGTTTTGGTAAATCAGACTTTCTTCATGGATTGCCTGTGACATGATGCTGGTTCAGGGAGATGGAAGGCTGCAACCTGTGAGAGAGGATGCAGTGCAACCAGGTCCACAGGAAAATGGAAGTGTCATGGATGGACTGGACTCTTGTAGGGTACCAGATATTTCAACATTGAAGTGAGCAGCGAAAATTGTTTCTCTTCAGTGTGGTTATTCAAAATGCCTTGGAGCTGGATGAAAACAAAGATTACATCAAATATTATAATTTATTATTTCTATTACCCTTTTCTGAAGAAAAAGAAATTAATTTCAGAAAATTTCTAAGAGAACATTTGTTTTTCAGAAACTGGTATTTCCACAAAATTAAAAAATGAAAAGTAAAAGAAGAAACAGCAGCATATGTATTAAATATATGATAAGGTATAAAGTTATAAAGTGTAATTAAAACATTAGATAGAACTTTGGAGTGAGGTTCAAGCAGAACATGGTGCAAATGGTCTTTGCTGTAGAGGCAATGGATTTTAATTTTTTTAATGTTTACAATTCAAGTCTAGATTAAGGGTAAGTAAGCATTAATCAAATAAAATTATTAGGCTGGTAGCAAAAAAGCTGTCTGAAGCCCTTTGCAATTTTCAAGGAGTCTCAACAAAATTAAAAGCCAATATCATTTAATATTCTTTACCTGAAATTACGTGATTATTCAGATGGCCTGACATTAAAAAAAGTATTATTTATGGAACAAGGAATTTAAAAGAAAATAACAAGTAGTCAGGACTCATTAGTTCAAACAGCCCTAGATTTTTCCTGGTTCCTAAATGACCAATGAATATTCCTTCTTGTTTTGGACTTTTTAAGTACTATAAGGATAATTTGGATAATCAATTTGGAGCAACTAGGTGTGGCATCTCAGTTAAAAGTTTGGAATTAGTGCCAGTATTTTTCATTACTATGAAAGGAGATTCTCATTTAATTGCTGCAGAACACAACATACAAAATTGTTGCTTTTGCTCCCTCTACTACAGGATTCATACACGTGCTTGCATTTTTTAGAAATCTGCATTTTTACTTTAATTTAAAATGTAGGTAAATTATATTATCCTCCAAAATTAAAGTACAGAAGAACTCACATAATTTGCTAATATTTTCTACAAATAAAAAAAAATAAATTTTCATTGGCTTTGATTATATATGTTTTTTCTTGGCTGGACAAGATGTATTTTTATGTGTTACATAAAAATACAAAATATTTCTGGGGTTTGCCCATAAATTTTGTGGTTAAGACTTTTTCAAGATTCTAATGCCCAAGTAGCAATTGAATTCACTGGCTTTAAGAGAGAAAGTAATTTGAAGATTTCTTTAGATTACTCTGAGATTCCAACACACCTAAAATAAAGTGTGTCCAGAATACTTGTTCTGCACTTATCTCCCACATAAAGCCAGCCTCAGTTCAGATCTGAAAACCCACTTGCTCACATTCCATGCAAATGCCATTTAAAGGTGTAACCAAAGAAAGCCTGAATCAGATAGAAAACCTGAGCCTCTATCCTCAGATGAAACTTGGAGATCTGAGTCTGAGGAGCAAACTCCAAGATTTCTCTTCAGTTCCCTCTGGAATAAATAATAAGAAGCTTAAAGTAAGCACCCTGGAGTGCCCTTCTGGGCCATGCTGGTGGGAAAGGTTGTTTCTTAAATTTAAGCCAAACACACTGAGTACCTAAGTTACAAGCACACACTTCCATCTTTGGAACTTGTTTATTTATATATCGAGAGAGAGATAGATGTTTTATGGAGAAATAAAAAAAAATAAAAACACTAACAAAATTTCATAAACAATGTTGAACTAGTAATAATTCTTGCATCACTTCATGTGGTTATGGAGCTTAAACATTCAAGAAGGCTAAAAAGTAACATGCACAAATCTTGCAGAAAAAACCCCAAAACTGTGATGTGTTTTTTACCATGTGTTGTCTATTACTTAATTTTGTACTAAACCACTTAAAATATGCTTCCTACATATACAAAAAGATGAAAAATAGTCTTTAGGATCTAGAATGTACTATATACACAGAACTAAAGGTAGGAGAAATCAGAAAAAAAAATTGTGCAGAAATCAACCTGCTCCAAAATGTATGTTTAGGCAAATGAAATAGGTATAATAATGCAACAGGTTTATATTTTTCTGCAAAATGATTCGTAAGAAAGCACAGTTGTCTCTGGCCAAGTTGGGTTCCCCTGATAAGACAGTTGTGCAGTAAGTTCTGTCCCAGTGTGCCTCCTTCCTGCTTACACCCCAGCACAGTGTTCTGAAGGCTGTTTGCCAGGTTCAGACTGTATGAGGTGCCTGCCTCAGCTGAGGATGCATCTACTGTTCAAGTGCATAGTGCTGGGAGGCAAACCAGCTATCCTAAAGTAAGTCCTGCTTACTCATCTAATTCTCTTACACTCTTCCTCCTCAACTCTCTCAAGAAAGAGCAATGCTTCTGAACCTCCCCAGAGGGTAAGTCAGTCTGTCTTAATTAGGTTCATACATTCATTGTGTTGGATATGAACTGAAGCCTTCATCTCTGTCATGCAGAAGAGAGAACATGACATACAGCTCAATGAGATTTTAGATTTTTTTTAAGGGAATTAACTACAGTTACATTATACAGCAACCTGAAGTTCAAACTTCAGTGTTACAACAGTTTTTGTGATTTGTTGTTTTCCGTGAGCCCCAAAGTGTTAATTCAGCGAAGTGCTTTTGTATGCAATTGTATAACATAAATGTGCTCATAGAGAGCAAAATTATTATGTGACAATAAGTGAGCCCAGGTGCCTGCCAAAAAAGAAATCAGGAAGGACGCAATTTTTGAACTTTCTGTTCAATATAAAATGCAGCAGTTTTCATCTCACAATGGTCCATAAGTATAATGATAGCACAGGTTAGATTTTTAAAAGCTATTAATCACTTCCCATTTATTTAAGTGAAAGTTGGATATCTAAATACCTCTAAAACTTTTGCCTATTATACTTGCACATTTTTTAATTACAAGACTGGTTGCACAACTAGTGACAAAAAAAAAAGGAAGAAAAAAGTAACAAACAAAAGGATTGAAATTTTGACCTTCAGTATGTTTCTAAGTATTTGCATGTCTCTAAACATATGAACAGTCACATGCTGTTCTTAGGACTCTGGGTGAAGCATAAAGGAACATGTATTTAACATATTGTTGTATGAGAATTTCTTTGCTACTACAAATACAAATAGTTCCATTCTGAATATATTTGCCAATGATATGGTTTATCACTGTAATAGTGTTTTCATAAGTATATATTCTAATATATTATCAGAACATTTGTCCTTTTGCATTAGCGAAAATGAGTGAGGGCTTCAGTGATATGGGTGAGGGGTTCTTTTTAGTGTGAATAGAGATTTTTTTAAGGATTAAGGTTTTGTGGTACCTAATAAGTTTATAAAATTGAAAGATATTTTCTTTTCCATGTTGGAATTTACAAATCCAAGACAGTGAAAGGAAAATGACAAGAAACAGTTCTTAAGCCAGTCATGTCCCAGTGGGATTTGAATTTTTAGTGTCTCTGATCTCAGTGCTTTCCCCCAGGAGAAGGAGAATGGGACAGCCAGAAAATCAGAGTAATCATGGATAAATTTTATCTATGGCTCTACTGTAAGACTAAATGCACTTTAATAATGTTTATACATCTACCTTCACATAGTTTTTGCCATCCTTAGTGGAAACTTTCATCCTGTTCTGAAGTGACAACACTAGCATTTCAGCTCTCGGCAAAAAAGCAAAGCCAAACAGGCATGATACAGATAAAGAAAATGATCATTAACATCCACAGGGTTCCATCTTCTCTTCTTTTTACTTAAGCTAACAGTAAGGTGCTTAGTATATCACTAAACTACTGATATATGAGAATTTGCCAGAAAACGCCATTAAAAAAAAACATCTCTAAGAATTTTTATAACTAACAGTAAAGGGTACCTCAATGTCTATTTCAAAGCTGATTTGATGAATATAGAAAAGGTCAAACTAAAAATAACTAGACTGAATCAGTTATAAGTGTAGTAACATATGCCTCATTTAATAATGAACTCTAAATATGCTCTGCAGTTTAAGTAGTATCATGAATGCTAATTCTGACAGTAAAGGGTTATGAACTACCTGTCTGCTCGAGTCTGGCACAAGGTCAAGAAGTTATAGAACTAATGAAAACCCTGATGTACCAAAAGGTGGATGATTGACATGAGTGTGCTAGCTGAAAAAAGTGCTGAGGAACTCTGCTGCATTCAAAATGACAGTGTCCTGAAACAAAATTTACAGCATTCCATTTGTTCAACCCAAGTACAGCAATAAGCCCATGTGCTTTTTGCCTACATAACAGTGGCAGAAGTCAGGGAGTATTATATTAAACTTTTAAATGCCAATCAGAGAAATTCTTCTGCTATGGTTTGTGATGATCAACCTAATGCCATTATTCTCTGAATATGTGATTATGCTTAGAAAGACTTTTCTGTATATAATTCACAGCATCCTGAAAGGATGAAAAGGAATTATTGTTAAATCTTTGTAAATGTAAGAAAGCATAAAGCTGTAAAACAGTCAGCTAATAATTTTTAAATTATTTTAAATTATTTGAAAATCCTGTATTCTTCTATATGCCAGGAAAACCTTTGTTCCTTCTACTTCCTGGCTGTGCACTTCTCTTCCAGATCTTTGCGTACTATAGGATTAATTTTCATCCATTTATTTCCTTTTTATTCAAGTCAATAGTCAATGGTATGATTATTTCTAGTTAATTCCCAGATTTCGGTAAGTAATGACCTGTTAATAGAACATAGAGATACTTGACAACAAAGCATGTTCATCTAGTCACATTTAATGAGTATCAGAATGGAAAGTGTCAGAAAACAATTAAACAGCAGCAGATTATTTAGAAATCTTGATAATATCTAATAGGTAAAACAACTTTTTCCCTGAAGTGCTTTTCTGAGACAATTCATTCAGCCATGTAGGAATTCAGCCACACAGAAAATTATTAAAGGATGGATCTGAGCTACAAAATTGAGATGATAAACTAAGTGGAACATAAAGATTTCAGTATTTAGAACTATTCTGAACTAAGTTTCAGATGTGTGGCTCAGAAAAAAAGCTCAGAAAAGAAATCGATTCAGTTCAGTTAGGATTCTAATTTTAAGGGATGTTAAGAACTGTAGTAAATAGTTGGAAAGAATTTTTACTCTATTTCCTTCTATTATGTCCATATTTAGTCTTCCATCCCTCCTTACATCATCTTTCTTTCAGGTATCTCAACATTTCTACAAAATTTACGCTAAGTAAACACATAATTTAATCAAAGCTGTGAAGTGAATGTTGGGCAAAACTGACCTTTTCAGAATCCTCCTCAAGTCATCTTCAGTTGCTGCATATAGAATAACGTGTTTTGAATCTCCCAGTTCAACAAGTGATCAACAACAAAACAAGGTTGGTCACAAAAATAGGTGGCTAGAGCACAGGATGTGCAGGAGAGTCTGAGGGTATTGGATTTGCCTAGACTCAAAAAGAAAGGCTGTGGAGGGATGTGATGGCAGTCTTCTTCCTCTGCCTAATGTGGATTAAAAACAAGATAGAGTCAGGTTCTTTTCAGAACGTCACAGAGAAACAACAGAAGGCAACAGCCACCACTTACAGCAATGGAAATTCCAGATACAGGCACTGTCTTTGCACAAAGAACCATTTAATCTGTAACAAGTTGCTTGTCCAAAGGCTAGACAAAAGCTGAAGTAACCTGATATCATTTCACAGCTGATCCTTGAGCAGGAAGACAGACTAAGTAAACTCCAGAGGTCTCTCATAGTCCTATTGATTCTAGGAATCCTAGTGCTAATTGTGATGGAATTATTGGTCTATCATGCTGGATAAACCATCTGTGCGACATTTTTAATGTGCTAAAAATATAACGGAGGTTTAAGAAATGAAAACAAAAGAAGTAATAAAAAATAAGATAAAGAAAGCAAATAAAGCATTCCTTGCATTTGTATTTTGCTTCTCTGTGACCTGTCTGCTACAATGTAATGCATACATTCTTCTGTGGTCGTCAAACATGAATCTGTTGCCACTGGATGTCACCACAGTAAATCTATAACAGTGACCATTTAATAGAAAAAGGAAAATGGATTTTCATATGAAGGTGAGACACCAGGTTCACGTTGGTAATATGCAGTCACAATAACTGAAACAGAAAAACAACATTAATTACCATTTCAGCTCATGCAAGAATCAGGTTTGTACAAAGTTGGTGAATAGAGAAATTTTCACAGTGGTTCAAGGCAAAGTCAATTAACACAGATGTTTCTGTTAACAGTGATGGACTCAGAAAATTCAGCACTCTGTGGTTCTTGAACACACATTTCCCAGCTATATGGTATATCTTGAGTAATTAATATAACAAAATGGAAGGAGCCTTGTCTGGATAAAGTATACCTCCCCGAAAGTTATGAGGAGCAGGGTAGAGGATGACAATATTTTATCTGGTGTATTTTTATCCTTATATGATTTGTTCCCTACTAGCTTTATACTATGGTTTGGGATTTTGCTTTTGTTTGTTTGCTTGATTGACTTTTGGGATAGGAATTATTTAGCACACAGTGCTTCATTCCAGGCTAAGTGAAAGAAAAGAGCTGTTATCAACCATGTTGGAGCTCTGTTTCATTCCTTCATTCAGCAGCATGAAGAACACCTCAGATCTGTTCCAAAAAGTAGGTGTTGCTTACCAGATATGCAGGTATTTGTAACAATCTGAATGGCAGAGCTCTGTTACCATTAAAGTCTGACAGCTGGTCCAATTTTGCTTTGAAACCACAACCAGTGGATGACAAAAGAACAAGGAATACATGGAATATTCTTGGGAGGAGAGGAGGAAGAGAAGAGAGACTGTAGGAAAAGACAATATGACGTAAACCTGAATATCAAATTGGATTACGAGACTAAATATTCAATTTAGAACAAATAGATTGAGACAGAAGCCAGTGGTGGAACTTGTTGGACTATGCTACTAATTGAAATACAGGAAATGAAAAAATACAAGGCATTGTATGACCAAGTACTAGAGGGAAAGTTAAGCACAGAATCTCCATATTAATTCAGATCATGACCCCATCTCACCATTATGTACTCTCATTCTTATTCTGGTTATGCCTTCAGGTACAGTACCAGGATTCCCTATTAGAAGTAGCATTGCTCTCACTCTCTTCAGAACTAGGAGCTGCACTTTGTCATCATATCCAACTTCTTGTCTTAAAAAAGCAAATTGTCTCATGTTTTCCATTTCCTTACCTGCCAAACAGTATTTTCCTGAGGATGTGTCACAGTCTTCAGTCATATATAGCTGATACTGAAAAGGACCACACAAAATGGAGTTCCTAAAGCTTCCTATTCTTTTCCTTTTTACCTGTTAACAATAAAACTGAGAACAGAGATGTTGGACGTGGAAAATCAGAGATCATTTATCTTTTGCCTTTCCAGATCTGAACTTTCCATGTGACTAAGAGCAAAATCCTGACTCATGATCCAGAGAAAGTTTTCCCGTAATATATCTATTGATAAAGGTATATGAAAGGGGGCTGTTCCTTCTTCATCACATGCACTGAGGCTTGTCATGAGGTCAGAGTGACACACACTCTAGTGCTATCTCAGGGACCATTTACTCTGTAATCAATCACATGAAGTGGAACTACTCCAGCAACAGACACTGAGACTGACCTACTGCAGATGTCCCAGAGACTGATCTTCAAATCTCTGCAGCAGGATGTATAGACAGTACACATGAAGGTGCTCTAGCTCCCGACTACTAGATAAAAGGTACAGACCTCACTCATTCACAGCCTGTCTATTGTGAGATGAGGTATATATAAGTATCACAATCTAAAACAGGGTTCAAAGTTGTGAACCCTGCTCAGGCACTCCCAGTGGTGCAGACTGCACCTGTGTATCTTATTAATCTTTAAACATATATGGCACAGGGTAAAGGCTTTTAGAGTATCTGTGAAGAGTTTCCCCTCGTTCATACTCATGTTGTTCCCAGGTAGTATTTTAAGGTAGAAGTTTTTCTACAAAATAGGCTTTGATTGTCCTGAACCACAAAAGAAAATTTAGGGCATAGTTGGATCACATTCTGTGTTAATGTTCACATTCAGCTATAAAGTAGCCAGGAATTACTGGATTAAAAAAAAAAAAAAACTTTAAAAAGTTTCTTTAAAAGTAGTGGCCACTATGCTTTCTTGAAAGCGAAAGCTTAGTCACTTCCTTTGTGAAAAATGTTCATGGCTGAAAATGTATTCAGAGGTAAAATATATAAATTTCTCCAGTATTACCACCACACACTGTAGGAAGTATAATATTCACTGGGCAGTCTTTTCTGCTACACTTGACCCTCCCACAGTGTAAGGGATTTTTGCACAGAAGTCTCTGTTGAAAGACCCCGCTTGCCAAAGTCAGGGCAGTTTCAGGACTAGACACTAAGTGTGTCAGATTCTTTACTCTGCATAGCAGAGCTTCTGTTGTTACCCTGCAGTCTTTCCAAATACTACCCAAGCTCCCCTTTGATGGTTTGCCGGGTAAAATGGTGTGAGATAAAGGACCATGTTTTGCAGTCCGCAATAATTTCACACTAGAATAACCCCATTGATTTGGATGAAGTTTCACAAGTACATGGCTGTTGCAGCTGAAAGGAGAGTCAGACCAGGAGTAGCAGAGGTTGAACGGCGGAGCTGAGCTCAGTTTGAGCTACCAGATGGGCGGAGTGACCTGATTACCCGCGTATAATAGAAAGAGAGGTTGGAGAGGTCAATCTCACTTCCAGCATGATACATGTTATGTCAAAATGGTTTGTGACAGCTCCCACTGGCTCAAGAATGACTCCTGCTGACTGAGAAATACTTATGACAGCTCCTACTGACCCAGCCAGTGGGAAACACCTCTTTAACTCAACTGGGATAGATGGTACTGACAAAATACAAGAGGCCCAGGTCAGATCTCAAATCTTTTTTGGTACATTGAAGAAAATAAAGTCATATAATCTGGTCCTATTCCAAGTAGTTAATCCAAACTGGAGTATCATAGCTTGCCTAATATGCTGAATAATGCCTTGGGTAAAGATCCTAAGTGATTAATCTTCTTTCCCCTTTCTCTCTTCCTCAGCTTTTATTGATTATAATCCTCATTATTCATTATCTTTTTATATTTATATATGACTGTATCTTTTATATTTTACATTGTTATTTATATAAAAACATACAATTACACACATTTTTACATATTCATTACTAAAAAAAGTCCAGAAAAAAATATTGGTATAGAAAATTATTCAACCATGAGTATTAAAATAAATCTGTGGACAACCAAATTTAACTTATTTAATCAAGATGCTGCATTAATGTATTTAATAGAATGTCATAGTTTTGTTCTACTTTAAGGATATTGGCTCTCTTCCCCATCATTCTTTGCAAAAACTCTGTAAACAGGGTAGTAGGTATAATACAGAGAAAAAAGTTCAAGCTGTTAAATCTGGTTGCCACTGAGACAGAGAGCTGAAAGTGAATGATGTGCTGTAAAACAAAGTTGCAGGATGAGATCAATATTTCTGGCTTTTAATCTTGCCTCCTCACCTTCTCTGCTTGCAAGCATTAAAAATTTGCTTCTCATATTGCTGACCAGTAATAATCACCATATTTATATTGGAATTCATCTCCTTTGCATCTCTTGGCATATGGCTTTCAAGATGCTCCATTCTTTTTTGTCAAGAATGTATAACTTCAGGGTCAATCAAGCATGATCATTTGTGTTTTACATCAGCAGAGTATATTTATGTATGGAAACAAGACCTAATGAGTTACGGTGAATCATATAATAAGGATCTCTCCTGACTTATGCAAATTTCTCACATAAATTTGATCCAAATAAGACACAAAAAAGGCTTAAAATGTAGTCTCATGTTGGTGACATATACTTGATCTTTGTGTGTCCGTATTAGAAATCTCTTAAAGTACTCTGTGTTAATTTGTATTTATCCCTTAAAGTTTTCCCTTTGAAAAATTTATAGTTGAACCGGCATTAGTATTGAAATATTTAAATCACTTTTCTGATAGAATGCCTTACAAGGATGGCTTATCGAAGTAAAATATTATCTATTTGCTCAGCCCTAGTTTTTATATATAATTGATCATATAAATACAAAGTCATCCTGCTAAGATTGCTGAACCATAAAAGAGCCTGCCTATAGCAGGAACATGGAGGTCTGCATACAGCAGGAACTGAACAACTTTTTAAACACAAAAATATTTTTATCATACTTACATTCCTGCTTTATCTTACATGTGCAACTATCTATGCAGCAAACTGGCTGGCCTCCTATTTTCGCTCAAGTCAGAACCTGGAATCAAAACAAATCTACAAATAAGATACCAGCTGGATCAGTCTTACCTGCTTGATCTTAATAATCATATGAAATGTCCCACCAGTCTCTGCTTCTTTCTATTCAGTGTAAATGAAGCGCAAAGCATCTAGTGCAGAGAAAGCCCTATCAGGCTTTTTCTTCCACAAAAATCCGACGAATTTTCTTCCTCTGGGCTGACCCTGACTGCCAGCTAAGCCTCAACTCAGTCACTCACTCACCCCACCAGCATGAAGGAGAGAATTGGAAGGGAAGCTATGAGAAAAAAAACAAGCAAACAAACAAAACACTTGTTCATTGAGAATGACAGTTTTATAAGAAAAGAAGAAAACAGAAAAGAAATAGCTGGCACAAAGGCAGTCATTCACTACCTCCTATCAACTGACCAATGAGCAACAATTACCTTGGAAAAATTTTTCCTCAGTTTTATTGCTGAAGACAATATTATGTGGTATGGGATATCCCTTCGGTCAGTTTTCATTGGCTCTGCTGTCTGTGTCTCCTCCAAGCCTCTTGCTAAGCCCAAGACCACTCTTTGGGGCAGCACAGTGAGAAACAGAGAACAACTTAAAGATGTAGAGCTAAAATACTGGTGAATTTCAACACTGTTTTTGTCACAAATCCAAACCACGGCACTATAAAATCTACTGTTTAGTAAATCAACTCCACAGCAGCTAGACTCAGTACAAAAATTATATCCACAAAGGTATTCCTCAAATGTCATTTAGCCCTAGGTTTCATGGATCTTGTCGGTACAAAAGACTGAAAACAGAGTGCCACTGTATTTCTGCTGAAGCAGTACAGAAGCTGATAAAATTGACATGTTTTATTTGCCAGTGACACTTGTAACACCATTAAACTATCAGGTGCAGTGCTCAGGCATCAGCAGGCAAGGGCTGCAGAGGTGACATCTCTAAGGAGAGGCTCGGGCTGGTTCCTCGTGTCTCCAGCTGGTTCCAGCCATCTCCTGCAGACCCACCACAGGGCACAGAAGAGCCCCTCAGCAGAGATGGTGGCACCTCTGGGAAGACGCTTTTAGGAAAGGGCAAAACACTGCATGACAGTGAGGAGTGAGAGCAAAAGTGTGTGAGAGAACCCTGTAGACACCAATCTGAGAGAAGAAAGAGGGGCAGGAGCTGCTTCAGCAGCCAAAGCAGAGATTTCCCTCTGAGATTCCCCTCAGCCTGTGAAGAGGACTGAGGTGAGGCTTGTGTTTTCATGCACTCCATGAAGGACCCTATGCTGAAGCAGGTGCAGACACACTCTGAAGAAAGCTGAAGCCCGTGCAAAAGACCACATTGGAACAGGGGAAAAGTGTGAGGAGAAAGAAATGGTAACAACGAGCTGTTATGGGTTAACCCCCAAATCCACATTCTTCATCACTCTCTGCCACCTGAGGAGCAAGGTCATGAAAGAGGAGCAAATTTGAGCCTGGGAAAAAGGGAAGAGGGGGTGTAGGTTGGTTCTGTTTTTCATCTAGATCTATTTTAATTGTCAGTAAGTTAAATTCCTTTTACCCAGGCTGAGTCTGTTTTGCCTGTGATCATAACTGGTGAATGCTTTCCCTGTCCTCAGCTCATGAGAATTTTCACTGCATTTTCTCCCCCTTATCCTGTGAGAGAAGGAGAGTGAGAGAGCTGCTAGGTAGTGCAAGTCAAACATTCACGTTCATCCTCTTTATTCAAACTTTAATTCGTATCCCACAGGAAGGCACTCGTGGGGTAGGTGAACCTATTTCCTTTTTGAAACATTCAGAATGACTCAGAACCACAGTATCCTACATCTCAGGTGAGTTTATCTGCGCAACACATGCAATGAAAAGTGTATGTTATATCTGAGATGCTTTTAGCCCAATGAAAGTAAAATTTTGATTATAAAATATGGCTGCATCAGGAGTCCTACATTTCAACACAACAGTACATAAGAAGAAAAAGCACATTGTAAGCTTTTAAACAAACTTTTTTTCTGGCCAAATAAATACTAAAAAATAGTCCAGATCACAAGGGGTACCTAATCCAATAAAGTCTAATATTTGGAAAACAAGCCTAAAAAATTCTATATTTGTATTCATGTAAGAAAGTGAACCTATCTTTATAAAAATTTATCCAAAATCCTATCTCGGGGGTTATATACCTTTTTCTCATCCTGAACAGCATAAGCCTATTCTCATATTCAAGCTTCAATCTTCACGCAGAAAATGTGGACAAAAGATAAGCTTACACTCAACTGAAGGTTAGGGCAAATACTTATAGTATAGGGTAGAAATTGTTATTGATTTTCCTTTTGCCATTTAATCAAAATCCTCTCAAATTTGGTTAGGTCACATATTTTTGAAAAATAAAATGTAGCCCACTCATATGACCAGAATGTGCCTTTTCAGATTTTAACTGGATACACTGTAGAATACCTTGTACAAATATATTTTTGTTCCTTGTGTCAACACCGCCTGGCATTACTTTATGATTATAATTTCAAGACACAGAGGCAATTACAAGACTTTCTCTGAAGATTTGAATCTGTTAAAAGAATATAAAAAGATGAAAATGTCTCTATGTTTAAGACCAAAGTCTAACTAACTCAGCATCATGTCTCTGAAGTAGTCAGTAAGGGACATCATTAAAGAAAAGAATTTAAACTTAAGCAACTAAAACAAAACAAGACAAAACAAAAATCCACAGTGCTAAAGTGGAATAAACCTTCTCTTTGTTATGTCCTTTCAGCTTCTGGCAATATATCTGTTAAGGATTTCCTGGGCTGTAGAATCATTTCATCATGTTTAATAGATCTGGACACTTTTCTTTCATTAATTTGTATAATCACTTTTTTAAACCCGTTTATGCATGTGGCCTCCACAATATTCTGTGGCAATCAGTTCCACAATGAGATGATGTGATCTGTGAAAAAATGCTTTTTTCTGTCACATATAGACTTGTCACCTAATAATTTAATTGTCTGCATGTAATTCTGATTGCTGTCATGTGATATATTCCCTATTTCCGTGATGCTCTTGACGTCATATTTTTTTATTACAGCCTTCCTCAATTATTCTTTTATTTTATTTTACTTCCATCTTTTTTCTGTTATTCTCCCTCCTAAGACTCCAAGTGCATTTAAATTGTCCTTGGATATAAGCTATTCTCTACCTCTGATCACTGTTGTCACCCTCCTCTGTACCTTTCTTAGTTCTCATATATCCTTTTGAAATGAGAGATTAGAAGTTTATATTGTGTTCCAGATGCAAGTACCATCATAAAGTGAATTTCTATGGATTTCTATGGTTATATAGTATTTCATATTTTCTTCTAAAATCCCTCCTTAATAATTGCTAACATTCTGCTTGCCTTTGTAACCAGTGCAGGGTATTGATCTGATGTTTTCTGAGAAATATCCAATGACTACAAAATCCTTTTCTTGGATTGGAGTAATGAATTTAGAGCCCATTGCAGTGTTTGAGCATTTACTGCTGTTTTAACCAGGCTGATTGCTTTATACTTGTTGACATGAAATTCCATACTACATTAGATCATGCAGTCAGCAAGTCTCATAAGTTTTTTCTGAAGCTCTTTGCAGTCAGCTTTAGTTTAGTGTCTCCTGAATAATTAAAGAAGTAATTAATAACTGTAGCATAACAGATACACAAGAGGACTGAATAAAGATAGGACAGGCATTTCTTAATATTTCACTGTTCAGCTTTGCAGGTTTAATGTTCTCTTAGCATTTTAAAGCTAAGGTTTAAAAATGTATTTTTATTGTGTCAGGTGGTCATCAGTACATAATTATGTGTACACACACATGAACACATGGTGACAAATATACATACCATCACTAAAATAAAAAAGAATAATATCTATCACAGTATCCAAAATACCAATCAGTATTATCCTCAAAGAAAAGGAAAAGAGCACAACTTATCCATAAAAATGCACATAAGGACACAGACAAACACCCCCTCAGTTTAAAACATCGTGTACTTCAGTGAATTTGTCCCAGACATTTTAGCATAAGAAAAGTGTCTGAATAGCAGTGGGTATTCTTCCCTTACCTTATGAGTAACAGCTGTATTGTAGTCATCACATCTTCATTTCAAGTTACATATTCAAAACCCTGACCTTTACCATAAAAAAAATAATCAAAGAAAAAAAAAAGTTCTTTTATTCAGGCTTGGAGATTTTCAGTGCTCTATGATTGACACAGAAAAAATATTATGTTGTACAATTCTATGGCAGACAGGCCCAGGGCTATACAGATGAGAGAACTAATAACCATGCTGGCAAAAGAAATTTCTTATTAAAACCTTGTTAAGGAACTACAATAATTCATTAAGGGTTATATCATTATAAAAATCCATCATTGTTATAGACTGTTTCCTGGGGCTTCAGTTTAGTAAAGTTTGACATGCCCTTTATGCTCCAAAATTAGGTAAAGCTAAAAATGATTTATGCACCGAAAATGTTAAAGATTTTATAAAGCACAAAAATAACTATGCACAGCTTCCTAACCTTGGCATAGTACCTCAGGGGTTCACAGCATAAGAAAAAAAAGTCTTTTAAAATGGACTGTTTAAAGCCTTGTATATTCAATGGGTCAAAACCTGCTTACATTAAAAACAGTGGGACTGCAAATGTCTTTGGTTGAAATAAGCTTTTACAGATGGAAAATAATAATTTGAGAATAACTAAAGGTAACATCAAACTGGTCTAATGAGATGAGACCAAATTAAAAAAAAAAGAAGAAAAAAGAAAAAAAAAAGATTAAAAGACTCCATCAAAAATAAAAAAACTGTGATTTAAAAATATCATGGGCTAAGGCTCAATAGGTATTTTTCAGGATTAATTTCTGTCCTTGTTCCATGCATATTTTCACTTCTAGCTAAAATTATGGAAATATCTCCTCTGAACACAAAACCTGCTATAATATTTAAAATGAAATTAGGAAAACTGTATCAAATGAAAAGATTATTTAAGGTTCCCTCAGCGAAGTAATGGGTAAACAATGTGCAAATCTTTGCCTGAGTAACATTTTGTGGATAACGTCACTCATTGAGGTCACCAGCAGTGCCATAGCGATATTGGCTGCGGAGATCAAATTCCATCCAGAAGGACAAACTGCTCTGAACAGAGCTGCAGAAGAATGTCTGTCAGTGGCATTGGTTCATGATAAAATGGGTTGTTTGGACTTCATCTAATAGTGAGCAGTGTTACAAACGAACACTGGCCAGTCCCTCACCGGTCATCAGCCAGATGTTTATATCCAAAGTTATACACTTTTTCATATGGATCATTAAGATCCATTTAGTTTAATTCAGTGCTCAGCTTTATTATATGCTCAAGTCACAGTACCTCCAGAATACCCAGACTAGTTATTTTTGCAGTTAATGCTGAAATTAATAGAAATATATCGCACTAATTGGCATGCTTCTTGGCTGTGATGCTGGCAGGTCAAATGATGAATGGGTTGTGCAAACTGAAATAACCTCTTGCTTTTGAAATGGCCCTTGTCAACTGGAATTGAATCACACTGGAAAGAGCACTGTTGACACTTTAGCTGAACGATCTTTTTGGAAGGTAGTTGATTTTTCTCCCCACAATCAGGACACTAGCAGATATTATTTGGAAGTACTAAATTCACACATGGCTACTTGTGCATACTCTTGGTGAAAATGTAAAAGCAATGCCATGTATCTACATTGTAATGCTCAAAACCTTACTTTGAGCAAAGAAGCACACATATAAAGATAATAATTTCTTGTTAAAAGAACTGAAATCTTAACTATAGAATTATTGTTAGTCAGGATCTAATTTTTAAAGAAAAGGAAAACAGAAATACAGCTGAAATTGCTATATGTACACTTCATAGTTTCTGGCCCCTTTCCTGGGGATGCGCTCGCCTTGCCCCTGCTCTTGGAAACCCTAAATTTGGTTGTTTTGTTTTGGGGGTGGGAAGATGATAGCACTGAGTCATCAGCAACTGGAGTCCTTTTCCAGAAGGAATGTGGTGTTCTAGATGATTGTGTCTTTCTCCTCATTCTAGGGCTCACTTGGGGTCATTTTTCTGTGTTTCCTAATATGCTTTTGCATATGCTTTCTTCTTCCTTCATTTGCTCCACAGTTGCATTTATTTTGTCACCCCTTAACCCGGTTTTACACAGCTCCAGGTCTGCATTTCTGTAACTGACTATGATTGAATTGTTTATTCCTGTGGGATCTCCAGTGCCAGCCTGCACTCAGTGTCTTATTGTCATCCCACTCCTGTGGTTCTCTACGCTGCATTCTGCATTCCCGCCTTTCAAGGACTATGCTATCATACCAAGCCTGCATTTCTCTACACTACAGGGTTGTGTTACAGTATATAACAGCTAAACTGAGTGAACAAATGTTGCAAGTGGATCAAGACCGGTACATGCAAAGCAGGCCTGATGAGCCTCATTCCTGAGGTTTTTGCAAAATCAGTGCAGAGCTTGTGGTCTGTTTCTTACCGTGGTAGTACTCTGTTACAGGGCTACAAGCCAACAGTGCATCCTGTCTGTATTCCATGCAAGGAGCCTTTAAATATAGAAACCATTCTCAGAGGTTAATGTGCTTTCTCTATGAGGACAAAATACATCTATGAATGTTCCCATAAACACAGACATCCCAACCCTTTATGGTATAACTTTAACCCCATGATTCTTTGTAATATGTGTTTAATTGGCGCATGCAAAACAGCTTTGCTTTTTATTTTAATCAGAAAGAACAACAGTTGACATTTCAGATTTAGGGAGAAGTAGGCAATGAACTCTCCGTGTAAGAAAAATCTCCATTCTTCCTCTGACATTTACCCTAGAAAAGATATTTGACATCAGGGGCACAAGGTATGGGAGGATGAGGATGACACAGGGAACAAAAGGCAGTAGGTTACCAGTCATCTCTGAATGTAAATGAAATGCAGATACTGGGGTCTTTCTGGTTTCTTTGAAGGTCCAAAATTGCTACGGAATATAATATTCTTTATAACCCATTCCTAACATCAGATAACTATTAGATTCTTCTTTTCCCTGGCAATATTTTTAAATGAAATAGGTAGTGCCACCTGCTGTGAATGTTTAAGCCTTTCTCTCTCAAAGCTCTCTGAAAATAAATAGGCTCATTTATTTTAATGTAACTCCTTTAAGTATGCACTTCAGATGTGTAATCTAAGCTACCCAACTCATCATCAGAATGGTAGGTAAAACAATGTATAGAATTATCACACACAATAAACACAGGAAAATTTGTCAGTCCAGTTTGAAAAATACAGACTTCCTGTCTTTTCATAATTATATGGGAATAATTTTTATTTCTGCTGAACTACTGCTTTGCTCTCTTTGCTGGTTGCCAGCTGGTGTGGACTCGGTTCAATGTATTCAGTGTTAAATGTTAAGGCCCTATGTGGTTGCATCCTAGTTATTTAGTTCAGTTAAGTTTCCAGATGAATAAATGCAATAAGAAGGTTGTGGCACTTCAACCTCCACAGCATGTTTTGTCTCACCTGTGCAAAATGAAGAAATAGTTAGGACATGCTGCAGTCTCTGAATTACACCAGCTTCATGGAGTGGTGTGTAAGCCTGACCAAGTTTTATGCAGTTTTGCACTCAGAACAGAGCAATAAACAAAAGTGAACTATGTCTATGACTTCAGCTATTCTTATTCCAAAAAAGATCCAAGCCCTAATTCTGATCCATGGATGAATTGACACAGGATATTTTTCAAAGGACTTGAGTATGGCAGGAATGGGGAATTGATCGTTATTGGACTCTGTCCTCACTGAAGTCAATATTATATTGATATAATATAGATATGGCAGATATGGTAACCACTCAAAAGGTGTTATCTCATATTAATATCTTCCTTACAAATGATGGATTTTCTATTGTGTTGTAGGTATTTCACTGTAAATAAGGTGAACAATACTTCAGGTTACTCAGCATATTCTGTTTAGGATTATGTTTTTCTCTAACTGACTCTTGTGTTACACATCCTAGAAATAGGCTTGATGCTGCTCTCCTAAACTGTGTTCCAGTGCTGCAAAAATATTTAGGACAGTGTTTATTTTAAATAGATTGACCACATTGTTTTTTATTTTTCCTATTACTGTCTCAGCCAAGTGCGTCCACAGCCTGAACCAAACTAGCTGCACAGGCATATGGCTGTCACCATTTCATGGAGTGTGCATCACACGTATGCCATGATTCAGAGCTAAAAGGCCACAGGGCAGCAAATCTCAGATGCATTAGCCATCCTAGTAAATCTGTGACTCACTAAGTTGTTTCACCTTCCCCTGGTATTGCTGGCATCTTGAGCTCTGACTATGTGATTTGTTGTCGTTCATGACAGAAAACTGTCAAAATGAATATACAGTTAACCACCAAAGTCTAACTGACCTGACTCACTCTTTGTCCTTATTAGCACCTCTTCCTTCCATCAATGGCTAAGTCTCTGCTTGCATTAGAGCCTAAGGAGCTCTGTTTCTTAAAGACCAAATTGTTTCCACAAGCCACCTGTCACCACCTGAATGCCTAATAGGGACATGTTTTTCCCTAGTTAACAGCAACTAGTGCTTACTCCAGCTATAAATCCCTAACGTGGTTTGAGAGAATTTTTTCTTTATTTTTATCTTTATTTATTTTCCTGGTTCTATCGATTCATTATAGGAGTTTTTTTTTTTTTTAAGTCAGAGGAAATTTGTGTGTACTGTGAAATAAATAGGTCAGCTTTCCCCATTCCAATTTAAAACAAATGAACAACTTTTCCCCTTCCCTCTTTGTGCTAATAATCTGAGCTCTGAGCGACTTTTGTAGAGCATCTGCAATCACAGAATTGTCTAGCTATGATTCCCTTCATTTTCTCTGTCTTATTCTCTTTCTCTTGTTTCCCTTGATTATTACCACAAGGGGTGCATTTGGCACGGGCAGGAAAGAGAGAGAAACGCAGCATCCTCCAGCAACAACACCTTTCTGTACTTAAGTTCTTGAGTGTTTCAAAACAAAAAGCACCAATACAAGTCCAGAGGAACAGAAATGTTTGATTTATTTGTTAGAGCCAGAAGCTATGCTTTTTTGCAAAACAAATACACAGCTATGTTGCTGAGCAAAAAGCAAACTCAGTAGAATAGGAGAAAAGTCCAGATTTACTGATAGGACTGTAACTGCTCTGCAAATATGAATTACCACAAAACTATTTAGAGCTGATCTGATATAAAACCTAAAAACAAATTTTAATTCCAAGAATGGTATAAATCAGTCATGTCTGGACAGGGATTCTGGCTTCCTTTTATTTTTCTGTGTCATCTTTGTGACATACCATGCTGTATGTACATCGTACCAAACAAAGAATGAATTTTCTTCCATGTTACAGGGCAGAAAATCAGAAAGATAGAAAGCAAAAAAAAAAATCCAACAAAGATCGCAGACAGTGTTTATGTTATACCATGCTTGCTCAATAGTGTCTTTTGTAAAATTGCCTTAAACAGGCAAACTCCCAGAAAAGTCAAAGTTGGACAAAAGCAAACACTATGATCACAGATAGCTGCAGTCACTAGCAGGCATTCACTAGCAGGCATGTAGCCGTGGAGCTCGCAGCTGCTTCTTTCTCTAGAGCAAGACACGCAGCACTAAAAACAGCAATAAGCTTTTAGCAAAGATGCCACAGATCAGAAGTTTTATCAAAGGGACAGACTAGCTGTGGAGAATTTCCAATCCCACCATCCCATTTCAAAGAAGAGGCATAGAAGCATCTAGTGAATCAGAGTCTGCGTTGCCACAGAGCTTCTTATGACAAGTGATGTCAAAAACACATGGAAATATATCCTCTGATTTAGCTCCATTCTGGTTTGCTGGGGTTTTTTGAAAGGTATTTTCTTCTGGGTTTTGGGGTGTTTGGTTGGTTTGTTCCTTTTTTTTTTCTTAATAAAGACCCCTTTACTGACAAGGTTCAGCTAAACGACTGTGAGAGTGAAGACATAGATTATTCCAAATGTCAACCTGGGTCTGGTACAGAAGTTGAATAACTGAATCTATAAATAAAATACAAATGCTTTCATTTAAATTATTTGTCCTCTGAGATATACACAGAATAAATCCAGATAGATACCTGTAATATCAGTCTTTGAAAGTAAGTTTAATATGTTTTCTTTTATAAAAATCTGTCCTTTCCCTTTTTCTAAAAAAAAAAAAAAAAAAAAAAGAGGTATTAACTCTTTGACCATGGTTGGCAGAATCTGTCAAAAGTAAAATCCACTGTTTACTAAACTTCCTTCCTGAAGATGTCACAACTTAAAAAAAAAAAATAAAGCCAAACAGGCATAACTGAAAAAATGAAGGGAAGGAGGTTGATTCTCACTGTTTTGTACTGAGAAACCAAGACCTAGAAAGACAATATTGGCTTATTCTGGAAGTATTTAAAAGAAGTACAGGCAGTTAATAAAAGTGGCAGTCCCAGGCCTGAACTGTAAAAATGTTTTGTATGGGAGCTGCTGGCATTTCCATCCCACAGTGGGAAGAGGGCTTTGTGTATCCTATTTCTATCATCTGCCTGTACAGGGCTTTGATGACTTCCCTTGCCAGGACAGCTGTTAGCGAACTAAAAATACATCTGCACATCCAAGGGCAGGAGGAATTAGGTTACATAAAAAAATCACCATTTTATTTGTCTCTTAATAATTTGTGATTTTGTTATTGGCTTTTCTATTTACATAAAAAATCACCATTTTATTTGTCTCTTAATAATTTGTGATTTTGTTATTGGCTTTTCTATTTAAAGTGCCCATCCAATGCCTTAGATAAATGTACATAAAACTTGAAACAACTCCATCAGTGTTTTCTGAGGACTTACCAAACAGCTGGTCTGAACAGAAAGAGCTTTCACTGGGATCCTGATATCTCCCAAAGCAGCTCTTTTCCTTCCACAAAGGTGCATTTCAGCAGACCTTCTGGAAGTCTTATGTGACATATACACTCCCCAGATAAACCAGTCTCCAAAATCTGCTTTTAGTTCCTCTGGCAGCTTTACTACTCCAGAGGTTTCTGAGCTTCTGTTCTTTGCTCTCATGCAGAGATGTATGGTGGTCAGGATAACTACATGGAAAAACAGAACAATGGTACCTTTCAACATGGAAGTGAAGATGAGTAGGAAGGGAGTAAAAGAGGTGGATATTGTGAGAAGATAGGAGAGCACAGGTGTCCTTTTGTATTAAGTAAAAAATAAGTTCTTTAAAACATGCTTTTGCCTTCACCCTGCCAATCAGCATGCATGGGAATTAAACATCTGGAGTTATGGTGTGTCTAAAGTTTGAAGTCTATTTCAAAAGAAACCAACTTTTAAAAGTTCATCCCCTTGTGTCTGATTTGAGTGTCTTCAGAAAAATAAACAATAAGACAACTAAGGACAAGTTGGCTTCTTTTTGCTACAGAGACAGGATTATCCATGTGTTTTGAGGCTCACACAGTGATAGAAGTCATTTGTGTCTTCACGTTGCAAAAGCTAAATCCATCCTAATTGTAGTAGTGATTTAGCAGCAGCTTTCCTTATCATAATACTCAATACTTATATTGATACAAGCTTAGTAAAAATAGTTTGGTGAAATGGAATTTAGATCCAGATTTCATTTACCTGAATGTAAGTGTCTAAAGAAAAGATAAATATATACATTTCCTAAGTACTTAGCAGAGATTTAATCAATACAGCCAACGAAGCCTGGAGAGCAAATCAAAGTACCAGCCTTTAAAAGTCTACCTAAAAGTGAGCTAAATTGCTCTCCAGGACCCTCAAATTGTCCTGATCTACAGCCTCCTCTAAAACTGCTAGAGGACCACAGGATGTTCCTGTCCTAGTTTCCAGAAATGCACTTGTATATGAACACAAAATCACTTACCTGGAAAGTTCTTTCTGTATACCCTTGGTGTAGTGAGATGGGGTCAAGGCTACCAGTAAAATGCAGAGTTGGAAGCAGCCTGATTTCAGAGCAGCAAACTTTTAGTTTAAGGGGCTACCTCCCTATTTAGGTCTCAAATGATACTAGTGATATTTTCAGAGGGCCTGAATACTATCAGTTACTGGTGAAATCAGCATTCTCACAGGATAAGGGAAGTTTTAGAATTTGTTTGGGCAGTAAGTCTGTCTTTAGAAGATGTAGCCACATTTATTTAAAATTTAAAAGTATTGTGTTTGGGAGTCATACTGACACCCAATTGTGTGAAATCAGAAAATGGAAAAATTTCAACACTACAAAACTGCATCAAATTTATAATCAGAGAAGTATTTTTTAAGTATGGTTAAAGATTCCTGTAAAAGAATCAATAACCTATTTCAGGAATAAAAAGACATAATGAGAGTTTACACAAATTGAAAGAATGGTAATGGATGACAAGTTTCATGAGAAAACTTTAAACCTTGAAGATTTAATTCCAGCAGCACCTAATATTCAACATGTTGATGTCAAGGCACTCAATGCCCTGCATAACGTCAGCAAATGAATTTCAAGACAGCCTTGGGATTGTTTTTATGCTGTGGCAAAGAGAAGACTGGAGAACCATTCCATGTGTATCTAGGGCGAAGGAAACTCTAGTGTACAAATGTGGAGAGATGGGGAGGGAGTGCCTGGAAAAGAAAATGTATGGCTGTGATATTTTCAATAATTATATTTATGGATATACATGTAGATAAAGGACCAGCCCACAGGCGTCTCATTAATATATCTACCCACATATCAAGATAGTGACTAATTGTGCACAAAAGTGGTGTGGAGATTCTGTGTTCATACATATACACATATGACACCTGCCACACATGCAAATATTACAGTTAGAGGTGCATTTAATTTGGGTCTTCTCTTGTCCTGGTGTAAGCCAGAATTACATGATAAAGTCAGTGGAGCTCTAAATGTCAGTGGGATGAGAATAAAGTGAGTTTTATTCCTGGTTTGGGGGGTTTGGGTATTCCTTCCTTCCTTCCTTCCTCCTTCCTTCCTTCCTTCCTTCCTTCCTTCCTTCCTTCCTTCCTTCCTTCCTTCCTTCCTTCCTTCCTTCCGTCCCTTTTGTTTTCCTGCTGTGAAGCTGAACTTAAATGCTGCAGAAATAAAATTAAAAACTAGTTCTAGCATATAATTGTTCCTTTCCTTCCACTATGTAGTAAATGTTGTCAAATGCACTGTCATCTTCACTTCAGTCTTTCTTATGATGGTGCAATTTATTATTAATTTAACTCCATAAAAGCAAGTAAAGTTAATCAGAATCACACTGGTGTAAATAAGAGGAGAATCAGGTTTTGAAGGATACCATCTTGTTGTCTGTCAAATTAGACATAGCTGTCAAAATGGATGAAAAATCCCTGTTCTGTTGATCCAGACCATAGTCTTTAAAAGCAGAACTGTCAGTGATTAATGGGGTTCCAATAAAAGATACAGCAATTATAATGCTGTTACATATGTGAACATCTCTCTGTACAAGAATGTCATTTAGGTACGAATGCTGGAAGTTGACCCAAGCAGGTTTCTTCTGCTGAAACAAAAAAACCCCTCAAAAACCCAAAAAACCCCACCCCAATATCCCTAAAAAACTCCAACAAAAACCAAAAACAAGTTACATGTAAGATATATTTAAATATAAAATATAGTAGGTATTTATTAGAGATTGTGCTGGGTTTAAAAACTCAATGGAGAGATTCAGATCTCTCAAGCCATCCTCCTTCAATAGTGTCCTATAACTAGGACAGATATTTCAGGTTGAATTCATAAAAGGGTTTTGGGTAAGACAGGGGGAATATGATTATCACCTCAAGGTGTGCATCAAATAAAAAAACAAAATTAAGTAAAAATAAAGTGAGAAAAAGTTTCTAAAATCTTTGAAAGAGATTTTATCTAGCCGTTCAGGAACTTATCCAGGATGTCATAGGCCCAAGTTAAATCTACATTCCTTCTGAGGTGTTATGAGTCTACATTATTACAAAGAAGAACTACATGAATGTAGTTCTGAATGTTTTTATGGCATAAGCTGACATGGGAGATGTTCAGTAATATTTGTCTTTAGAAAAGCCATATAAACAGTCTTTGAAGCTTTAGCTGGAAAAATTTTTTTGAGGTGGATTTGTAAACAAAATGTAAAACTAATTTTATAATAATTAATTTATTTTAATTTTTACTCACTCCTTGCACTCCATGCAATGCAACAAATCATGGGATGATGCCTCTGAATATCTTCCAAGTTGATGCCTAAGACATTTTTCAGTTCTAGAGCTCAGTCACAATATTGTCTCTAGCTTTTTGACCTGCAAGGGAATTAGTGAAACATTTCTTACAGTATAACTTGTTATTCATTTTCCACAGGGAAACAAGACTGGAGGAGAGTAAGCATGTGAAACCAGAAAGGGCACCCAAATTAAAATTAAATTTAAAAGCAAAGAGAAAAGGATGGAATAAAAATCAAACAGCATGAACAAAATTTGTACCCCAATCTTCCTTCTTGCCTCTTAACAACAATTACCCCCATCCTTATCTGTCACAAAGCAAACAAACAGACTTTCAGAAAGGTAGAGCAAAAGGCAGTTCTGCAGTCAACTCAACAGCAGCAGAGCCCTCATTGGGTGCCATCTGCAGCATGAAAAACCAAGCTGCATTTCCCTTTTAAGCCCTCTTATGGAAATAACTCCTAACTAGTAAAGATTGATGTGTCTTTTATCAAACACATATAGCTAATCCAGTAACTGGATCTTTCACATTTATGTGGCATTTTCAAGCTAATGAACAACAATTAAAGCTGGACACTTGGACATTCCCTTTTTTATCATAATTCACTAAGGGCTGGAGCTTCAGTCATTGCATCTTCTAAAGCTTTACAATATTTTTCTATGACTATAAAGGAGTTTTTTATTCTGCAGATTTTAAGACTCTGGTAGGAGTGTTTTTTGTTGCTATTGTTCCTAGCTGAAGGAGAAGGTTATTTGTTTTACTAAGATAAGGTTTCTAAAACATCTTGTTTTAAAAAATACAGCAAAAACAGATGATGTTTTCTCTCTTTTTCTAGTTATCTATTATTTTCTAAAGAAACTGAAATGTCATCTTGCCTCCTGGATAAATTATCTCTTTGTTTAAAACACAGGAGAAAAATCTCAAAGATATAAATAAAGGTCAGTTGAAGAGGTTCAGTTTAGCACAGGCATTGCTAAACACAAAGTTGTTTAGCTGGACTTTCAAAAACTTGTATGTTTTCCTTTTCTTTTGTAGAACACTCTCATTACTTTTACACTGCGCTGATTTCCAGTAAAATCACCAGGGCCAGACAAGGACCCAAGCACTACCACTGCAATTGCCCTTCCTGTTAGTCTTTAGCACATCTCTGTCCTCTACGAGCTCAGTCCATCTCAAACAATGTCCAACAACAGACAGGAGTTAGCTCAGGTCAAACACTATTCCCAGTAATCAGTTTGTTTGCAGTCATATAATGTGTTAGATCCTCTAGACATTAGCTATGAACTATACTGTGCTGACTTAGCATAGATGTAGTCTCATTGTCAGATCAAAATTTCACTCATTTCATACACCATCTGACCTTTTCGAGCAACTCCAAAATGAAGAGTAAAATAGGAAATTATTTCATTCATACTCATACACTGTATTGAAGACGTAGTTTCAAATTTCTTCACTGCCAGATAATTATGGGGCAACCCTGGATGGATGTACAGGTTGGGGAACGAGATGCTGGAGAGCAATGCTCTGGAAAGGGATATGGGGGTGGTGGTCGAAGGTAAATAGAATATGAGTCAGCAGTGCCCTGGCAGCCAGGAGGGCCACTTGTGTCCTTGAGTGCATCAGGCACAGCATCCACAGCCAGGCAAGGGAGGGGATTGTCCTGCTGTGTTCTGCACTGGGGCAGCCTCACCTCGAGTCCTGGGGGCAGTTTTGGGTGCCACAATATGAGAAAGACATGAAGCTGTTAGAGAGGGTCCAAAAGAGGGCGATGAGGATGGTGAAGGGCCTTGAGGAGAAGCTGTATGAAGAGCGGCTGATGTAACTTGGTCTGTTCAGCCTGGAGAAGACGAGACTGAGGGGAGACCTCATTGCAGTTACAATTTCCTTGTGAGGGAAAGAGGAAGGGCAGGCACTGATCTCTTCTCTGAGGTGACCGCTGACAGAACCCAAAGGAATGGCCTGAAGCTGTGTCAGGGGAGGTTTAGACCGGATTTTAGAAAAAGGTTCTTCATCCAGAAGGTGATTGGGCTCTGGAACAGCTTCCCCAGGGAAGTGGTCACAGCACCAAGCTTGAAAGAGTTCAAGAAGTGATGGACAATTCTCTTAAGCACAAGGTGTGACTCTTGGGGATGGTCCTGTGCAGGGCCAGGAGTTGGACTTGATGATCCTTTTGGGTCCCTTCCAGCTCAGCATATTCTATGATTCTGTATCTGAGCTTTCAATCTTATAACAAACTTTCCTCCTCGGTTCAATGAACACCATTGTTGTGGTTTAACCCCAGCCAGCAACCAAGCCCCACACAGCCATTCACTCACTCCCCACCAGCAGGATCAGAGAGCATTGGAAGGGTAAAAGCTAGAAAACTCATGGGTTAAGATAAAGACAGTTTAATAGGGAAAGCAAAAACTGCAAACACAAGCAAAGCAAAACAAGGAATGGGCAGGCAGGTGTCCAGCCATCTCCAGGAGATCAGGGCCTCATCACATGTAATGGTTACTTGGGAGAACAAATGCCATCATTCCAAATGTCCCTCTCTTCCTCCTCCTTCTCCCCACTTTATATACTGAGCATGATGCCATATGGTCTGGAATATCCCTTTGGTCAGTTGGGGTCACTTGTCCTGGCTGTGTTTCCTCCCAACCTCCCATGCACCCCCAGGCTCCTCACCAGCATGGCAGTATAAAAAAAGAAGAGACCTTCTCTGTGTAAGTCCTGCTCAACAATCACAACAACCTCTCTATATTATCAAACCTCTGTTCAGCAAAAATCAAAAACACAGCCTCATACAAGATACTATGAAGAAAATTAACTCTACCCCAGCCAAAACCAGCACACCCATGACAAAGAGGACCAGGAAGTTCCACCTGAATAGAACGAAGAACTTTCCTGCAAGGATGATGGAGCACTTGCGCAGTTTCTCCAAAGACACTGGCAATATCTCCTTCCCTGGAGAAATTCAAAACACAATCCTGAGTGATGTGCTTTAGGGAACTGTGCTTGAGCATGGAGATTGCACTAGACTGATCTCCAGTGCTCCCTTCTAATCTTAAGCATTTTATGATTTGTGGCCATGTCAGATGGAATTCATACATATCACAAGTTTCAGCCTTTGAAGAGAGTTCCGGTTTGTGCAGGACATGTCTTTGAATCAACTTCATAACTAACAGCTCTCAAGCATAAATCTCATATTGAACTTTGTTCTAGGGTGAGATATAAGGCAAGATGTCATGTCTTCTTCCCCCTTTTCTTTACTTGTAGAGATATAGAAAGCCTCTTATTGGTACCTAAAAGACCAATACATATTTTGATTTGGCATAACAGCTTAGTGAATTAAAGGTAAACTTCATACATGGAAAGCAAACATATTGATTTTCTTTTTTTTTTGTGTTAAGAAAGAGAACCTTCGGGTTCCAGATTAAAAAAAATATTAATTTAAGGAAATTAAAGAAATATAGAACACTAGTTTTAATTGCTGCCAAGGTTTTGCTCAAGCACATGGAAACTGATTGTAATCCACTGAAATAAACGAATTACAACAGAATCAAAATTCCAACCATGTATCTTTAACATCTCTTTAGTTTGAGTAGAGTAAAAAAAAATAAGCTCACATTAATAGATAGCACTGCATTATGTAAGTAAGATCAGATACGTAAATAAATAGTATGTTGTCCTTGGATTACACAATTACTTAAAAAGTAATATCCCAATTACATATAAACAAATACCCAGATGAAAGCTGAACTGCAGTCTCTGAAATAATGTTCAGTGAGACAGATTTATAAAACTATTTATATGTGCAAAATGAGGTGCTTTAGAGGGTGTTTGAAGACTTTTGCCTTCTTATAAGTGTGATTTGAGAATAATACTGCTTTACAAAATTCTTGGTAGCTAGAAATCCACATTATTTAGAAGTCTAAATATATAAAAATCCCAAACTATTTCAGTATTGCCTGAACTTTGACATCTTCTTTATATGCACAGATTGCTGCTGCTTGTTTTCCCCAACAAGGTGCATCACATAGTCAAGGTCACAGAATCGAAGAGTACAGTATTCTTATATGCCCAGGTGAGACTAAGACCCATCTTTTCTTTCTCTTTCCCTTTCATCCAGAAGGCAGAGGTCTCAAAGGACTGTAAGTGCCAGGTCAAATGTTAAGAGCAATACCTTTAGATCCTTTCTTCTGCTAAGGCATCAGAAGTCTCTTTTGAGTACTCTCTTTTTTTTCTCTCTACATGAACTCCTGGTGAGAATTTCCCTTCCTTTGGGGCACTGTTAGTTATGCTACTTTCCAGGCTTTGAGAAATCTTATTCACAGTTCTTGCTACCTGGATCTAGTCCTGAGGTTTAAACTGAATGGTATAACTTGTTTGTCTCAATATTTAAATGGAATCAGAAGGGAAATATTCTCTGGTATTATATTAGGTGGGTGCCTAGCGGGATACTAAAAATCTTTTTATGTGCTCTTATTTTGTAACATCTGCCTTACACTGTGTTGAAGTAATTATTTCCTGTTAAGGATGTTAAAGGAAAATAATATCACAGACACTTTTCTAAGGCTTGTTTTTGTGTGTTTTTGTTTGTTTTGAGATGTCCAGTCAAAAACTAGTAGAAAAAAAGAAAGCAAGAAAAAAAGAATGAAAATAATTGAAGGACCTAATTACACATTAACCTTATGAAAATTGACAATTAAAAAAACCCATGTTAGAATCAAAATGTGAGTAAGAACAGCTTTCTGTTCCTCAAATACACAGAACTGCCTACCCTGCAGAACAACAATTGTTTTTTGCAAGGCACACCCACTGTGCTTGGAGTGATTTGTGTGTAAACTATATAACTTTCTGAGTAAAGCACAGTAGTAAATTGCTGCGCTACAAACCTGATTCCTCCCTCTGTGCTGGCTTTCCATCTACCCAGCAAGTGCAATTGCTTTCTCTCCTTACCTTCAGTTTCTTCAACAACTGCATCTCAAAATATATACAGTTATCCTCAGCACATATACATATTAGTCAATAGGAAAATATGTGGAGATAAAGTGACAAATTTTACATGTATTTATTAATATATGATTCACCTGTGTTCAGATACTAGAGACAAGAAGGGTTAGAGAATACATATACCAAGTGGAAATATCAACCACAGGGATTTTTACATGGACCTCCTACTAGGTATGAGATACAGGTAAGGAATAAGTCTGGAAGTGGTAGTCTAAAGTGTAACAACTGTGCCATGGACACACCTGAGCTAGAAACTGAGCCTACAATTCTGAGAGAGGTGACTTCAACAAAGCAATGGGCTAGAAAGAGTACCTCTGCAGAATGATTCTTAAAGGACGTGTTCAGGGAAATACTCAAACACAAAGAAAAGGATAAAGTCATCTATACATAAGGTGATCATCACAGCGGGGAAGAGGTAAAAACATTTTTTTTTTTAAAAGCAAATTTTATCTTGCAAAAACTGTGCCAAAAAATAGATATGCAATATTTAAGCATCTTCAAGAGATTTCTAGGGGTATGAATGGGAGACAAATTTAGGTAAGAACTTGGACTGTGAGCTTCAAAATTTTTAGACAAACTGTGAACCAAAAGGAGTTCCAACACTCAGGCAAGGGCTTTAGAGGTTTTGTGAAGCTTCATAAATAACAAGCCTTGGCTTGTTACCACAAAGTCTCATACACCTGAACATAAGCTAAAAGGCTCACAATTTCCCTTTCTCCTTGCCTCTTATAACACCTTCATCTCTCGGGACTGACAAAGGTCCATGATAGATGGTCTCTCTCTCTCTCTAACATATCTTAGTATTGAGTCTCCCACAAACACAAACCTCCTCTTCAAACCTTAATATGTCTTCTTAATTCATTGTCCATATTAATAAAATTGTTTTCGTTTGAAAGTGCCAGTGTTTTATCTGTCAGTATAAACATCTTTGTAAGTATAAACAGAAGTTAGATATAAATAAATATTGTCCTATGATCTTTTGTCCTTTTAGGAGTTCTGCAAGACTTTTTATATTCATTCTGTCTGTTTCCTAGGAAGTTATAAGACAACAGGTAATGTTTGCCTTCAATATTATGAAAACCCAGAAAGGGGTCAGAAAATTCCAAGAAGGCCCCATGAGGTTTGCTGATTTCCAGGTAAAAGCAAATGATTAAATGAAATTTCAGCTAACCTACAGTAAACCAGGGTCAGACAATGCGTGTTGTTTTTTTTTTTTAATTAAAAAACCTTTGTGTGTTGTTTTGTATTCTTTACAAGTTTCAATTAAGACGGTTTGCTGGTGGGCACCCAAAGTAAATACGTGTGGATATACGACGTTGTCTCTTGAGAAATGTCTGTGGCATACAGTGTTTAAAATTTTTATGCCTTTGTGACTCTAGGTATCCTTGATTTCATCACTCCCTTGGTGGTGTAGCTTATTTTCCAAGTTAAACAAAGGCATTGGCAGAGAAGTTACAAAGTGTTCTAATCTCCTGACCCCCACATTGACAGTTCAATATATTTTAGAACAACTAAAGATATGGAAGTGGAATTATGAAACAAGCAGGCACTTCAGAAGGATGTTCTATAAATTTATAGCTTTACTGCATAGTGGAACTGCTGTAGTTTTAAGAGAGCAAGGACATACATCTGGAAAATAAAATATAACGGTAGTAGCTCACAGGAAGTAAAAGATAAAAACATCTGTCAAATAAAATTGTACAGAAAATATGAGATTATTGGTTTCATTGGGATTTATTAATTTGATAAATTTCAATTCTTGTTTGCTAAATGAGGGTGGGGGAAACTGCCATACAGCTGATGACTTGCAATCACTTCATAACATGTTCTGGTTTTATTTTTCTCCTATGTCTAAAATTCATACAGTTAGCTAGGGAAAGATTTTCTCCCCTTAGCGGGCAGGTTCTTGCAGTAACTCAAAGCACACATATTCAAGCATCAAATGTCACCACATTGCCATCTTACTGTGAGTGACTGGAATTTACTTCCTATTGTTAGTGGTGCTGAAAATTGCTACCGGATACTACAGAGTTCATAATGTGTTGTCTAAACTGAAAACATTTTCAGGGACTGAACTGACCTTTTAGAAAACTGCACTTTCATCCTTAAAATGCTGGACTATTACAATATTTCATTTAAAAGGTTATCTAAAGTTTTTTCATCTTTTTTTGGAAAAGGGTAAGGATTATTGTGTGAAAGAAGTATCTTCATATAACTCTTCTGTGTCAAAACCCAGGGAAGAATAGCACTCCTTATTTTCAAGTTGCTTCAAGAAAACTAAGCAGAAAAGACCACAGCTGCTATTCTCCCTGAGAAATGAGCAGATAATTGTAATTAATATTTAATATTTGCTTTCTAGTCCTAACTGATAGTTATTAAAAGTGTTAGAGATAAATTGGGATTTTTTTCTATGAACGTTCCGAGAAAAGATGAGGAGAAGAAAAAAAATATTTTTCTTCTGTATTACTGGCTTGGAACTGAGGTACAGAGAAATGATGAGCTGCTCACAGTCAGACAGAAAAATCTGCAACAAACTGAGCAACTTAACGTGTACTTCTTCAGTACCAGGTAAATGTCTCAACAAAAAATATCTTCCCCCACCAATTTACCTGAAAAAGGATTGGTTGCTTGTAGAGGCTAACCATAGTACAGCACTTGTGCATTTAAAAGAAGGAAAAAGAAATTGAACCAGATTGCAGAGTTGCCAGCCTGAGGAGTGCTGACCGCAAGCAGCCTTTTCCTCTACAATTTATCAGAGGAAAGGAAGAGAAGTATTAAAGATAGGATTAATCCTCTTTAGAGGGGAGAATGTGGGAAATGATTAGTGCAAGAACTGGTTGGCTGTAGTGCTAAGGGATCAGATTTTAGAAAAAAATAACAGCCTGCTTCCAAATGATAAATGAATATGTGAGCTTCGCTGATGGCACACTTGACTGTTTTTAGACTTAGAAGAAGTGACAGAGGAAGATGAGCAGTCATGTAAGTGGCAGGGTAAGTGTATTAAAGGCATAGCATAAGAGAAACGAGCTGACATAAAGACCAGTGACCGTAAGGAGAGGTGATAAAAAAAAAGAGAGGGGAATATATTAAGGAAATGAGTTAACTGTTCACATTCTGAATCTTGTCCAACTCTTAGGTGAATGAAGAAAATAGCATTGTTCCAGAAAAAAAGTGGAGAAATATAGAATTAAGAAAAAAAAGAAAGAAATATAGATTTAACTGTATATTTTGCAGGCATCATTTTCTTAGAGAAGTTGACATGTATTTGATATATTTTTCATGATCACAAGCATGAACTTTAATGGGTATTTGGCATTTCCAGAAGGCTCAAACACACATGATTGAGTGAAGAAGACATAACAATGTAAGGTACAGCCCAACCACTGTTCCTGGCCTAGCTAGGTTGATAAATCATGTAGATTACATGCAAATTTTTCCTTTGAAATGTACAGTAAATTGTGTTGTCTTGCTGTGGGCTGGGTTAGGAGTGCACATACATTAAGAGAGGATCAGCTGCTGAAATGTAATTTATTAAGCTGTTATAATTTATGTATTTTAGCCACAAATCTCAAACAAAAATGAATTAAAGGAAATGAAATTAAACTTTCAGGAACTATTGCAGAATTATTCGACCAGCATAAAATATCTCCTGCTAAACTAACATCTATCATATTTCAGAAGAGAGTATGAGACCAAGGACCACTTAAAAAGTAGGCAACTCTTTTTTGGAGGCAGGAAGCCCATGCCTCCAATGGCATGAAAATACTCCATTGTTGCTTGTTTCTTGAAGCAGTGAGCAATGTAACTGTGGTTTTACTTATTGTTGTAACTTCTGCAGAGGTTGAAACAGCTGCCAGTATATCCTGAGGGAGGAAAGAGAAGCTCAGTCCACACTTTAGCCCTAGCACTGGCACAAACAGGAAGCTGCTTCTGAAAGGCAATACACCTACTAAACAAACAATCACTCGGATCTTTTGTTGAAGCTGTCTTACTGTACAAACATGTGAGTTTTTCAGGAACAGAATGCCATGGGGAAGTAATCCTTTGTGTCTCCTATTGCCTTCTCTGTCTAGCTGTAGAATATTCATAGAATCATAGAATGGTGTGGCTTGAAAGGAACCATCTTCTTCAATCCCACTGCAATGAATAGGGACATCTTCAGCTACATAAGATTGCTCAGAGCCCCGTGAAACCTGGATTTCAGTGTTTACAGGGATGGGGCAGCTATCACCTCTTTGGGCACACTATTATGTTTTTGCATCTCTTTTTAACTCACTTTTCACAGGTATTAATGACTGTGCATAACATAAACAAATGGAATTATCAACATAAATTTTTTTTTGTAGACAAAGTTGGATAAGAAAGAGTTAAAAAAAAATTTCTGCTGAAGTATCTGCCGTGCCTCAGAATAGGATAGTATACTGATGTACACTTAAAAGTAAATAGTTATAAAAAGGTACCACTTTTTTTTTTTCCTAAGAGACCTTTTATATAGAATTATAAATAGCTGTGGAAAGTAAGATGCCATGCAGCAGTAACTACGGAGACAAATATTTACATTTAATAGTCAGTAATATATTTATGTTGCTGCATCAGGAGCATGCATCTTATGGTTGCTGTTTTACTCCCCCAGGTCAAATATGGTGCAGATGCTCAATATATTAAATGATATGCACCACTATATTGAACAAAACCGAATGCAACTACAATAGATATGTAAAAATAATAATTTTTAAAAAAACCCCCAAACCTGAAACTTCAAACTGCAATTACTTCTCATCCTGAGGAAAAAAGCCAACTGGCAGTACGTTATCAATACTTAGTGAAAAACTGGGGGGTGGCAATCCTTGCACACTAATTTGACAGATTAAAAGAGACATGAAGTTAAAACTGGAATAAAAACCCAAGCTTTTTTGGATAACAATCCATATTTTCACTTCATATAGTAAAACATTGCTCTTGTTCTACATATATATTGTTATTGTAATTTTTGAAAAAAAAAACCTATCTGGTTGGAAATTTTACTGTCTCCTTTTAAGGACATTCTAGTATATTTTTATTTTGATTACAGTTTGTTGATAAATTTCCATCCAAATCTACTGAATGTGGAATATATGTTTTTCTTGATATTAACATTTTTTCATGGGTAAATGTCAGATTGTCATCTTTTTTTTTTTTTTTTCCTCCTACTTTTCCTTTAGGGAAGGAACCCAGAACATTTTCTTTCAGGTCAACATCATGGTGATACTTCCATCCACTGAAGCTATTAATTTCCTCATAGGAACTGTAGATTGCAGGATTTCTGGGTCTTGGGATGATGAGACTTTTCATTCACCACTATGGCACAGTCAGTATGAGAGATCCTCCTGGAAAGACACCCTCTACATGAAGAGTCCAACACAGCAAGAAAGACTGTGATGAGAATCAACGAAGTTATCTGCTTAGTTACTGTTATAGACCAGAACAAGCGTAGGAATTTGAAAGATCAGACTCTTAACAATTTTTCTCATTTCTTAACTCATTGTAAATTTATAAGCTGCTGTGTTTTGTTCACGCATATTTAAACATCACTGCAAAACCTGTATCTGTCCTATTCGTAGTGATCACAGCAGACAGGAATACAGAGCTATTTAGGGACTACAATTCTAATTTTCATTGATTTCACTAGGGACTCAGGCACCAAAATCCTATTCAGTCAGGCACCTACGGACAGTTGTGAAACTAGCAATCGTTATTCATATTGCTGAGTGCTCACCCATTAATCAGTGTAAAACTTGTGAAGTGAGAATGACACATTTGTCAGTCCTCCTCACTTCCCATAAACACTTTTGTTGATTTTCACTTATATGTACAATACAAAATGAGTGGAACAGTGCACTTTACTGAATCAATACAGAGCATGATGATTTAAAGTGTCAGGATATAAGGCACAGATAAGAAAAAAACAAGAGGCAAGAATAGCAACATTACTGAGAAATGAAATAGAATCTGCTGAGAAAAATGGCATAAACACTTGGAATGACAGTAGAGAAAGTTTTGATAGAAATTTGGATAATAAAGGCAGTCAGGTAATTCACTGATGTAGCTACAGATCTCTTGGGCAGTTAGAGCAGATATGGCAGTTTGCTCAGCATGGTCTCTAAGAGCCTGGCTTTAATCTTTATCAAGGGAAAAGAAATTACCTTGATTTTGATTTTGAAAGAAACTAAGCAAAAACCTAAGAGGAATTTTGTTTTTTTCCAAGAAACTATAAATTGTTGAGAGGAAGGTTATGGGGAAAGAGGGTTTGTTTTTACTTAGTCCTCTTGTTTTTGTTTTTCTGCTAAATAGCCTACATGGTTAGAGGCAGGCCTGTGTATAATGCAATGACTTCAGACAGGTATAAACACAGCTGATATTGAGAACATGCAGTATATAGCAAACAAAAAATCTTCAGATTTGGTATACTTATGAGACTTCCTAGCAGAGAAAGAAATGCACAAGGTTTGATGACATAAAGTCTGACTATGAGGAAATGTGAAAATCTCAGTGGAACTTTGGCTGATATTCTATAGCACTGAAAAAACATGCTATTAAGACTGAAACAATAGAAGAACTGACTATTAAAATTCACTCTGGTATAATCCATCTAGGGAAATAGAGAGCAAAGTAAGCTAACAAGGAATATGAATAATATTGAAACATATAAGAAAAAAGGAAAAAAACTTTTAAAGAAATATTAAATTCTAGAAAGAACAGGGAGAAAATGAGGAAAAAATTGAAGTAGTGAAAACCTGAAGATAGAGGATAACTCTTATTTTTGCACAGAAATCATGTTACTTCCTAAATTCAGAAGCAGCATAAATTATATTAGCAATGGTAAGTGAATGTAGATTTGCAGTGCACATGCCATAAGCACTTGCACTGTTTTAGGCTGGGATGGATAGAATTCTGGGATAGAAAATTTTTTGTGGTAGCTTCTATGCTTCTGTTTTTTGGATCTGTGCTGAAAACTGTTGATAACACAGATGTTTTCCTTATTGCTGAGAAGTGCTGACATAGAGCCAAGGTCTTTTCTGCCTCTCACCCCACCGTGCTGGCAGAAGGGTGGGGGTGCACAAGGAGCTGGGAAGGAACACAGCCAGGACAGCTGACCCCGATTAACCAAAAGAATACCACATGACATCATCCCACACCATTTGACATAATGCACAGGAATAAAAATTGGAATGTGGGGAGAGGTTTATCGAGGCCACTGTTACTTGGGTACTGGCTGGGCATTAGTTGGCTGGCGGTGAACAATTTTATTTTTTTCACTTCTTTTTCTTGGCTTTGAATTTTTTATTGTTTTTGGTGGGGTTTTGTTTTGGTTTATTTATATTTTTGGTTTGTTGGGTTTTTTGGGGAGTGTGTGTGTGATGTCTTTCTTCTTTGTTTTGGGGTTTTATGATTGGTTTTGTGGTAGTAGGGAGAGGAAAATTTTGAGCAAGGAGTTATGTGGTGCTTAGCTGTCTACCAGGCTTGAACCATGACAGCACTGAAGGTGTCGGATGGTAACAAGGAACAATCAGCCATGAGAAGTAAGACACAATAGAAGGGGCTTTATTATCTGCTTTTTTTAGCCACAGTTTTCCCCACCTCTTCTACTCACAAAAGCACTCCAACAAAGATCTTCTGATTTGCTGTAGGTAGTTGAAAAAGAAAAGTGATGGATTCAAAACACTACTGTCAAATTCTCTTACTTAAACCATATAAACCTTTTCAATTTAAAGACACTTTTAAACTAAATCTTCACAAATATAGGATTTGCCATTTCACAAGCATCACTGCAGATACACTTTGGGTGCTTGAAGTTGACACTAACCCATGAACCTTTATTAATGATAGTAAGTCAGAGTTAACATTGGAATCAGTTGCCCAAAAGTATGTGGCTAGAGACAGGACAGAAACCTTCTGTCACCCCTCCCGGCTTCCAGCTGCATCTCTAGAAGGGCATGGATTTCCTGTAGGCCTGTGTTGCCTCTGCCAAGATCACGCTTATATCAAGTATCCTAGGGCATCTGGTACCATATTTGTGCACTCAAATCACCCTTTCGTAAAACAGTTTATTTCAACACTTTTATGTAAAACATGCTGAAAGATACAACAGTTAAAGAAAGAAGAGAAATAATGAGGTACATAATTAAACCAGGCTTTTTGATCAGTGCTTTCTAAAACCTAACTAGACATTTGTTATACTTGCAAGCTGTCTTGTTCCCAGTCTTCAGTTCATTTAATCAGATGTAGTTTAACTGTGTCTAATACCAAGTGTTACACAGTGATTTTTAAACTAAAATGTCTCAAATTCGGTTTGTAGAATCTGCCTGTAAACTCATTTGAAATCTGTTCATAGTGAAAGGAAATTTGGCAGAACCTGTTCAGTTGTGTGTTTATTGTTTAGCAAAGTTAAAATTTTCGGGACGTGATTGCCATTACTGCATTCAGTAGTTCATGGAAGCGTGTCAACAGAGGATGGACAGGCTGTGTAAAACCTGGTTTCTTACATTTCTCTAGGGTTTCTGACTCATAGCTGTAAAAACCCAGGAGTAAACTAGTAAACAGACAATGACTCAGCCTTGACCACTCACTCCTCTTTTTGATCTGTTTTATTTCTTTTCACAAAGCAGTTTATTCCCTTTTGTTCCTGGTCAAAGACTTGATCATTCCCTGCACTTCTCTAGACACTTTTCTACTCTTCAGCTTACAAGAGGGATTAGTATGTCAGTCTCCCTTGCTCTCTCTTTCATGCACAATGTCATAGGCTGCTCTCCCCTGCGTGGTAGAGAAAGGCTGTGGAAATACAGCTTTAAATCAACTTCTAGCAGTCTGCTTATTTTCTTCTTTTTTTTCCCCCAAATTTTAAATCATGTCCCACCTTCCTGTGTAGAGTACTCCCTCAGTCTTCTAAAAGAGTGATTAAGGCCATGAGAACAGGAGTTTTGTGATGGATACCTGTGAGAAACACCTCCTATATTTTAAGACAGCCACAACCCCCTTTCAACAAACAGTCAAAAGCCATCCAGGGATGGGTATCAGTCCAGAAAGGATTGTTTAAGCAATGTTTGTATTCAGAGCCTTGCCTTAGCCACCCCAGCCTGTGGCTTCTGGCTTCTGAAGTTTGTGTTCAACTCTGGCCCCAAGGCACAGGAAGGGCCAACATCTTGTTTTCCACAGCAATGCAAATGGCAGATGCAACTGGCCACCCACTTGCCAATATGTACTAGAGTTAAAGTAGTCTAAGGGATTTCACAATGAAATACATTCACACAGATGCTGCTTAAAAAACATTAAGGGATAATACTTCATCTTGGAAGTACAGCTATTAGAGTATGAGATGCCCATTCTAGGATTTACAGGCATCACTCTATTTAACCTCTGTGGCAGATCAACTTGGCAGCTTTAATCTCAGATACTTTACTGCTTTCTTAAATCTACTCAGTAAGGGTATAAGTATCCCCTACTGCAAAAAAGCATAAAGTCCGAAAATATCATAGGATTGGAATAGATTTACTGTAGAAATCTGATTTCTGATTCAACTCTTAGATGAGAAAAAGTTAAATATAGAAGCAACTAAAAGGAAATACACTTGCTGTAATGTTAAAGATGACAACTAAAAGATTGTAAAAATGATTCCTACGTCTTAAATATATTATCATTTTAATATTAAATCTTTGCAGATTTTTTCTGAAAAACAAGCCTTAAAGGACTGCATATTTTATGTTCCTGACAAAATCCATTTGCCTATTTCCATATGCCATTTTTTTATAAGACCTGATTCTTTCTCATTTTTTAAATACTGCAAAGCATTCAGCTAATAGCAAGAGAGCAACAGTTTATTTCAAGCCAATTCTGTCTTGGTCACATGAGTCTTGATATTTAAAGTATTTTAATCAATATGAAAGAATAACAGATGCTAAGCTCTCCAAATGAAATTATATTTACTGTATAAATCTTCTTTGATGCAAGGTGAAAAAAAATACTTACAGGGATTCTCTTTGCAAAATAAGATTTTATCCTCAAGATCTGCATTTATTTTCTAATCTCTCTTTTCTACAAGACCTTTTGCAAGATAAAGCTTCTCTCCTTGTCTGTTTCCTAAAACAACTGTCCAGTCACTCATTTGGCCTTATAAGAATTCCCCATTGACTGCAAATGTACAAAAAAAGAAAAAGTGGAAGTGGGGAAATATTTCAGTTATCTGCACTATTTCTCCACCACCACAAGGCTATTCCTTACAGTATATTCCATGATGTGCTGGTCAGATTATTTTAAGTGACCCAGACTGTGGCAACTCCTCTGCTTTGCTGGACTTAGTCCCTTAAAATACAAAATTTTGCTGTTAAGAAACATTACTTTGGATTATGTTTTCAAATGATACTTTGTTTCCAACAAAATATTATTTGTTGATATTAATCTGAATTGGAGAAAATTATTTATGTTGTACTGCAGATAAGTGACCATGAATGCTATAAAGAAAAGGCTATTGCCTCATATGTGACATTTCTAAATGCCAATCATACACTGGCTAAAACAAGAAATCACTGGAAAGCACCCACTTTGGACAATACCAGTGAAAGCTGGACAGAAAGGATAAAGGAAAAGGAAAGTTTTGGGAGCTTAAATAAAAAGAAACAGAACTAACCAGTACTGTTGGATAGGTGAAAAAGCTAGATAGCTGTTAGTTTAAAATCGATAGTATGTTCAGTCATGCGATAAGTAGAATTCCATGTGGTTGAATCAGTTATTGATGTGGGAGTTTATTTATTTTGCTGTATGCAAGGTATCACAAGCCAAACTTCAGTGGAGTGATTAATGTGGCAGAAAAAAATTCTTGTAACATCAGCTGGGACTTCCGTTTCAGGAGGTTGTCTCTGTCCAGCTATGATGCCAATGAAACGGTGTTAGCAAGAAGCACTTTTCAGGCTAACCACCAACAGCTAGGGATGAAAGAGAAGTTCTGTTAAAGGAGCTGTTACAGTGGGGACTTTACCTTAACCCTTTCATGCATTTTTTTTTTATCCTTTATTTAAATCTTCTCTGTATACTATAGTTTTACAGAACACATGGAGTGTACTAGATACTTGTGAGTTATGCTGTAGAATGCTTTCAGAGACATCCAGATGTCCGTATGAAATAGTGATGAGAGGTTTGTCTTAAGCCTGGACTCTCAGAACTCACGAGCACAGAAGACAGAGCCTTCTTTTGTGAGATTCTGAAGGTATTCTTTTGTTAGTACAGTGGTTAGTGCTTTCAAGTGAGATGAAAGAGAACTAATTCTGAGCCCATTTGGACTCAAGCAAAGCAAAGGCTGAAACACTGCTGAGAAGTGGTTGTTGTCCTCCTGTTCATGTGACATAGAGTAGTTCACATTCCCATGGCTGAAGACCAGTCCACTATACAGTGACTGTACTGCATAACACTTAGCCTTTGATCTCTTTATGAGTTATATACGGTGTCTCCATGTCCCTAAAGCGTATATAATTTTGTTGCTGTTAGCATTAATCAGAGATCATGAGCATAATATGGCGAATGATCAGAATGATGTATTACAGCATGCTTCCACAAGCAGGTTGCAAGTCTTTGGGCATTGTGCTCAGAAAAAAATATCATTATCTAAAGATCCACTGGAGCAGGAGGAGTTGGTGATGTAGTTGCCAAGAGGACCTGAAATAGTTGGTTTAACATCATCCCCCCTGCCTGTAGAGAGCAAATTTTCAGAGCTGCTCTCGGATTTACTTGGAAGACATTACTTAGCTTTCTCTAAAGGATAACCCAAGAATGAATTAAGATATGTCATGTGGCTGCTCAGAGGACAGGGCTGATGTATTAATCAGGCAGTCAAATTATTTCACATTAATACACATCTAAAGAACCTTCCGCACCTCGACTCTTGGACCCCACTAAAGAATTATCAGTTATATTCACTCTTTTTTCTCTCTATTTTTCAATATAAGACAGACGCAAAACTCCAGAATGACTTTTAAAACTGAGTTAGGGCACTAATCTGCAATGTAGAAGGAAAAAGTTTGAGCCCCAGATCTGAAAGAGGCAGAGCAGAAATTTGAGATAAGGTGCCATGTTTCCTACTAAGTGTTCAGTGCACTATCAAGTCTGTTGTCCTGAGGTTGATTCTCAATTTACACTGGAAATTTTGGTTCTGCTTGCAAGGCAAACCTTCTAACATATTTTTCATTAAAAACGGTATGAAAAGTAGTTCCACGGCAATGTGGAAGAAAAAATTACTTTGGAAAATACAACATTTTTTATACATAAACTTTTCCAACTTATTCTTTGAGATACACATGAGTTATTCCAGGAAAACTGAAATTAAAAAAAAAAAAAGCATGAAATATAATTTGATTTGGATTACAATTTTAGTGAAACAATTTTCTTGCCCTTCCTCTTTACTGAGTGTATGAGGAGCTAGGTCCTCAACAGCAGAAGCTTAAAGGAACAGTTTGGTTTCTGTAGCAGCTTCACATTTTATAATCCATAAATTATTCTTTGTCTCTCTAGTGAACCACTATACACAGACTCACTAGAAAAACATAGTATAAATTAATGCCATCCAGCAACGGAGAAATACATGAGATCCTATCAACTTCTCTTCTATTATCAGAAAAATGTAACATATAACAGGCAAATGTGACATCAGCTTCAGAACTTCATGGTTGTTATTTACAGCATATTCTAAACTTTTCTGACAATTTTAGGATACTGCCTAAACAGAAGTTTAAAAGAAATGTGATGGAAACAGGTATTCTGGGCCAACTGTGATCCATTTTAAATTTCAGTATATTTTCCATGTGTGTTAACAGGAAAAAAAGAATTGTTATTCCTACTCAAAATCATACCAAATTCAGCCAACCCATTTCTAGCTTAATTAGTTAATCAATAGATAATTAATTCATTTAAGAATCATAATTTCTAGAGAATTATAAACCTTGTTGTCTGTTTCCTTGTTGTTTATACCATGTAAGGGTAGATCTTTGAGGAGAATGCAGTTACAGCCTCCATAAACTTCAATACATTTCATGAGGAAGGATAATGAAATCTATTTTTGGCAGTTACTCTGAAACATTTCAGATTTCTGCCTCTCATTTTCTAATTTTGACAACTTTTGTATGTCCCTGTCTCTTCACAGCTTGTGACAGAATTTTCTAGACAAATATTTATAATGATGAAAAAAAAACATTTATTATTGTTTAATAACTATTTTATTATTACTTTGCTCTAATATTTAGTAATTAGTATAGTGATTTCTATTGTCTTCCTGACTACAATTTACAATTTGCCAACTATTTTTGTTGGCAATACACTATATATTACAATAAAAGCCTTTCTCGCAAATTAATTTCATTAGATTCTAGTTCTTACCTGTCTTTAGTTTTAATTTTGCCTTTCTTTTATGTCTTTCCAAAGCAAAAGATTGTCAGAATTTCAAAGCTTTCATGAGCACTTAACAGTCAAAAGACAAAAACAGATCAGTTACTTAGTGTAGTGACTTACTTGCGTGAAATCAAGTTGATTTCTTTTGTTTCGCATTTTAAGTTGTTCCTCAGGCTTATGGGCACAATTTGCTAGTCAAAAATACATGTAGCAATAATCATACTAGAGAAGGGGATCTTATATGAAAACTTAATGTTCCTAAAATTCTAAACTTTTACTCTGGTAATTTTTCTATACATCTTACAGAAGAAGATATGCTTAACAATAGCAAAAAGTTTCTCCAGTGATTGCACCAAACCCCAGGTGAAACTGAATAACTGTAGCAGTCCTTGATTTAAAACCTGTAAATATATTTTACCTATCCTTTACTTTCTACCACATATACCTCAAAAACCAGTCAGATATTAATTCAAGGGCTTTCTGTGTTTGTTTGGTTTTGTTTGGTTGGAGTTTGTTGTTGATGTTTTTCTTTTTTTTCCCTAACAGTTTACCTTCCCAGCATTTTCAAATTGGCAACAAGATACTTCACAGAAAGATATAATTCCTCATAACACTATATATTCTTTCAATCCTTTTTATCTTCTTGATACTAGCAGAGCTCATTAGCAGAATTTTCGACTATACATGAACAAATGCAAGAATAATTTTCACTTGTTCAACTCTGAGTCTCCTTAAGTGGTGCCAAGAACTGCTAAGAATTATTATCTTCCTGATTTAAAATTATTTATTAATTAGTCACTGACCACCTTATTCCCACCACTGAAAGCATTTTGCAGAAGTATATCTTGTGTTATCCCCACCATTGACCCACCATACGCTGTGGGATATCACTGCTTGGGCGTGGAGTCCCAAAGCAGTAATGCTGTAGTTCACATCCTTCTGAGAGCACATGTGATATTCTCCAAAATTTAAACACTTCCTCTTAAAACTTCATCCCATCATACAGCAAGGCTCTTGTTAAATACTATCTCATTAATAAGGAAGTTGAACCCTAAAGCAGAACATTATTGTAAACCAAATTAATAGATCACAGACTCACAAAATGGTTGAGGTTAGAAGGCAGCTCTGGCGGTCATCTAGTCCAGGCTCTCTGCTCAAGCAAGGCCGCCATAAGCCAGGTGCCTAGGATCATATCCAGAGAGCATTTTACTATTTCCAAGAATGGAGAATTCATAACTTCCCTGGGAAACTTGTAGCAGTTCTTGGACACCCTCACAGTAGAAAAAAACTCTTTCCTCATGTTCAGACAGAACCTCCTCTGCTTCAGTTTGTGTCCAGTGCTTCTTGTCTTGTTGATGGGCACCACTGGGAAGAGCCTGGATCCATCTTCCTTAGACTCTCCCTTGAGACTGTCCGTGAACCTTCTCTTCTCTAGAGTGAACAGTTCCATGCCTCTCAGCCTTTCCATGTCTCCTCTGTACTGGTGAGCCTAGGTCTAAACAGAGTACTCCAAGCATGGTCCCGACAGTGCTGAGAAGAGAGGAGCAACTCTCCTTCTAATGAAGCCCAGGATCCCACCAGCCTTCCTTGTACCAGGGGCAGATTGCTGGCTTAAGTTCAACTTGGTGTGCACCAGGACTCACGAAGACTTTTCTTCCCTGCTACTGTCCAGCTTGGTGACCACCAGCACACAATTTTGCCTGGAATTATTTCTTCCCAGATCAGGACTGCACTTGTTGAACTTCATCAATACTGAGGAGCTGTCGAGGACCCTCTGGACAGGAGCACAAGCACCTGTCACTCTCCCCACTTTTACATCATGCTCATCCCCATCTCAACTTCCCATTACTAGGCATTTCACTGGTTTGTTATTAGAGGAGCACGCTTGGTTCCTTTATCACCACATACATCAGTATCAATATGTTAAATACATGATGTTACTTTAATCTCCATTTGTTTCTCTGAATTTGATGAGGGTGTACACACCTGGTAGATGATACAGTTCTGGGATTAGCAAATGTCTGTGTGTCTGTTCGGGTGATATTCTGAATGCTTCTCAGATGCTGTTAATTAGGTTTGGTTTTGTAACAGCTCCCCTTTCCTGCAGGATTTACATTGCAGCTTGTGGATCTTATAATATCTTCCTTCAAATTCAACATCACTTTATATTTTGAAGACTCTGACTCAACTTTTGCATTTTATGTCATAAACAATAAACATCGCCACAACTCATTTACAAATATAACAGAGAGAGAGAGAGAAAGAGGAAAAGAAAGGGGAGCAATGTCTTATTTTTAACTAACTTTAAGTTTTGGAGGAGGAAAAAAAAAGATATTCCAATTAATAGGTGCAATAAGGCAAGAAAATAATCTTTTGTAATTATAGCAGTAGTACTTCAAAGTATTCAGGTGTTTGGAATCATACTTTCAGATCAAGCAGAATTATCCATTGTAAATATAAGAAATAGTTCCCAAGGTAGTAGAAGTAAGAGAAAAAGAATAAATAAAAGAAGAGCTTCCTAATTTATGATGCTTTGCTACTTATGCTAACTTGTTTACATGTCACAGTATAGGACTCTGAAATATTCAACATAAAAAGAAAAAAGTAAATAATCTGGCACCGGGAAATCTTAAAATATTTCAGTTAGGAATTAATAGGAAACTTTGTACCTATTCAGTCCTCTGCAGTTCTTTCTTGACAGTGCTATGTTGTGTAGATTTTCTTCCAAAGGACAATCTTCAAACTTGTTTTTTACCTCCTACCACTCACTTGGACTACCATAGACAAAACCTCCAAGTGACCTGTCGTTCACCAGTAACTCTGTCATCCACTCTGTCAGCTGGCTACAAACACAGCTTAAGACACAGGATCAGAGAAAAACAGAGGGGTCTCAACTGTAGGATAGCAGAATAGACTTTGTCCAACGGACATAATAGGAAAATAGGTACTTTCTTCACAGAGTTTCCAAAGAAATGTGTAATCCTAAAATTAGGTTGTTGTCAATTATTACTGAAATTTGATGGAGATATTTTTTATTATTCTTTGATTTGTTACATTACAATAATCTGAGTAACTGAAATGGAAGACAATTATTCAAATAATTGAACAAACAATTATGAAAATTTAGTTTCAAGAATACAAGTTACAGCTGATTCTTCTTTTTAACCTTCTCCATAACTCTGAATTTAAAAAACTGAACACGAAATATTCTTGTGGGGTCAGAAACTCGATGTTCTTACAAGTTATGTCCATATTACCGTTCTCACTTTCATTAGGTCCTCATTAAAGCATTTTCAATTGCTAATTAAACTTTTGGCAACATAGTATCCTAGTCTTGTAATTGGTCTACAAGCCAGAGCATCCAGGAGACATCCTTGTCTCTCAGCGAAGTCTGTATTTTCTAATGACAGCTTTCACAGAAAGCCTTTCTGCTGAAACTACATGGTCGTACATTCTCTTCCTGTTGCCCAAAAAGGCAAGAACTCATCCATTCCTCAAATGCAGTCACATGGTGGTGAATCTGCAGGAACGTGTCTCTGTCACATTTATGTTAGTGGTTCTGTATGAGAAAAGCAATGGGATGTCATTATTCTCAATAGGTCAGCTGAGTTTATGTGAGGTTGGGATGAAAAGGGATGAATCTATACTTTTATAATAGGATTATCACTGTAGGACCTTTTGTAGCCGATGGATGTAAATAGACATTTCTTCTGTGTAGTTCATTTTGTCTGTGGAATTATTTCTAAAGTTAGGGGACATTCACTTGATATGTCCACAATACATTTTGAGGTAGACTCTGTTGGTGACAATATCTGTAACTGTGGACATTCTGGAAAATTCTGTCATGCAGGATATCTCCTCAAGAAAAAAAAAAAGGCAAAATAATATTGATGAAACTTGCTGTGTAATAGGTATATCTCACCTTGCTGGTGCCCTGTTTTATTGAGATTTCAAGTATCATACAACCATGATAGCACTAAGGACCATTTTAGAATAATACAGACTGATCTTCTGCAGATACGAAATATTTTCTGTCATGTGTTATCAGTTATTCATAACTTGTCATATAAAATCTCCACCTACACAATCTTAAGAAATATGCAGAAGCACACCTAAAAATATGTGTGTTCATGTATGTGCATATATATGCATACGTGTGTGCATGTGTGTGTATGCACGTATATACTCAAATCAGAAAACCTATATAAATCTAAAATATATGCATTCATAGTCAAAGCATAATTGCTTAAGTTTAAAGTTGAAGTGAGCAAATAAATTTAAAAATCAATGTCATAAACCCATTTTATTTTTAATTGAATAATGTCAGCTAAATATTATCCCATAGCTATCATTCAAATTTAGAGCAGAACTCTTTTTTAATGCGTCTTATCTGATTGTTTATGTTTGCTTTTTTTGCACATATCTCTTTGATCTCTAACCAGCTATAATTATGATGTTTTCAACATGTTTTATGTTTCTATAACTGCTGTGCTCCATCAGATTTGGTACTTATACTGTCAGCTTCAGGCTTTTTATGTTCTTTCATCTTTGTTGAGGGTGCCCTTTGTTTATGGAATCTAATATTAACATTTAAGTGCATATTTCAAAGGAAATGGACCACAAGATGTCAAACATGTATTCACTTTATAATTAATATATATTAAGTATTTTTTTGTCTACAGAAATGCACACTAAGCACCTATTTGATATGGTCTGCTTTTTTTTTGATTGCTAATGGTTGTTATTTATTGCTGTACTTAGATGGACATGCTGTAATCATACAGGGGAGGCTTTGCACCTACAGACATAATCATAAATTTAATTTTTCTTTTGAAGCTTTCATTTCCTTTTTATCCTATTTGGTTGTTTGTATTTGGTGTCTGTTTTCTTTACAGTGTTCAAGAGGTAGACATCTTTAGAATTTAGAGCTCAAGGTATTCCTTGAATTGTTCTTGTAAGGATAGTTGACTTCTGCTCTCTCTCTGTCCATTTGCCACCTTCTTTTCCTATCTCTCATTGTGGAAAACCTCAATAGCGCAAAAGAACACTGAATGAAATGTTGTTAACTTGATTTTAATAAAAATTATGTAAAATATGCTGTCCCCTAAAATATAGGCAATAACCTAGACACCTAGGTATTGAGCGTGTAATTAATGCTTGAAAGATAATTCATCACCAGAAGCAAGAAAATGCATATTATTTAGTATGCAAATTCAGACTTTTTTCTAGCTAAGAAAGCTGTTATTATAAATGGACAAGGATGATTCCAACCCAAATTGTCAGGAAGAAATTGACTCATAAAATATGAAGGTCACAGAGTCATTTATGCCAAAATTAATATATGGGGTCAATCACTGCCATAATGACGTCTGAGCTTTTCGAGGCATTCCATTACATTTAAAGTAACAGCATGGGTGTTATAAGAGGAAGAACTTGACAACTGATATGTAAAATGGTAACTGTAATTATATACAGAACTTCAATATGACTGCAAGTAGTGTTGAAAGAACACTTGAATGAGCTGTGTTGAGAACAAATCTCAGAGGAAAAGAGAACAGTGTAAATACAGGGTTGATTCAGCAGCCCCTCCTGAAAGTCCCTACTGATTCCCAGGTGAACAAGTTTCACTTTTCCTAGTAATTAAAAGAGAAATCTATGTAACATCCTTTTTGTCATGCTTTTGTCTCATAGAACCGTGTAACATTGGAGGTAAAGTGAAGAGGCAACAAGTAATGCCCTGAATTCTTTATATATAAATTCGTGACTTCCTGCAAACAGACGTACTTATTTGAACATTCTCTTCTGTACAGCAGTGGAAGTGAAGAAAATTCAATTATAGGCCCTATTTTATAAGCATATATATTTTATATTTTTATATACTTTTTAATATATTTTATAAGCAAAACACAGGAAGCCCCTTCTTCACTCAAGAGGGAATATAAAACAATCAATAGTAATGGTAATATATAAAAGAGACTGAGACATCATGATTGACTAACACAGTCCTGGAGCTGGAGTTTGCAGATGTTAACATCTCAAATTTAATTTGCTCTTTTGTATGTAATTTTGGAACTTGATAAAATGCAGATACACAAAATTGCTTTTTTTTTCCTAGCCATTTTCTGCCCATACCTAGTTAGGATTTTTTTAGTATATTTTTCCATTTTGTATTCTTATATTCTTTTCCTCCTTATGAAATGCAGTTTTGTTGGGAATTTTTGTAGAATTTTTTCTAAACTTTTTCCAAAATGTTTGTTCTATCACTCCTTATTGTAACGTGATTCGGTGTTTGCTGTGCACCATGAATGACTACAAACACTGCACCATTTCTCTCTCCTAAGGGCAACACAGCTGTTTTATTCAGCATCCAAACTTTTCCTTCAATATTTTAATAGTATTTAACGATCCTTACATGAGACAGTAAAAAATGCAATATTTTATACTCAGAACATGCTGTGTAAGCAGAGAAATTAGAATTTTGCAAATATGGAAACTGAGGCACAGAGAGGTCTGTTTAATAACAAAAGGTCACACCAAGAGTTATTCCTATGCTTAATAGAATTTGTGTATTTCTCCTCCTTTCTACTCTTTGCTGTAAACATCAGACTTTTTCTTAGAAACTGCTCAATTCTGAAATGGCCTATAAAGAGCCACAATTATGAACAGAGAAATCAGAAAATGGTGAAGAAGGGATGCATTGGGTAATCAAACTTTAAACAGCTCTATTCATTTTTGGCATCATTCTATCTGTGTTGTCTCTTACATGATGTAAAACGTTTTATTATGCAGAATTAACATTGGGAAATGTCTTAATAGCCAATCAGATTGTATTTCGTGATCATCTCTAAATTTAACGAGGGTATCATTCTATAGCTCTGAAAATCTAGTTTAGTTCATTTTACTACTTTTATCATAGCAATTACATCAACCTAAACAACAATTAGGTGACTCAACACACAGCAGACAAATTAGTAACTTCCGTTAAAGTAGGTTTATGGACCTCTTGAGCAAGACTTTTGAGTAGCAAACTGTACCAAGACCAAATTCTGGGACTTTCTTCTAGTAAAATTTCATTGTACACTCTTTCTGGTATTTCTATCTATACTACAAACATAAATCAAAATAATTCTGTGATATGGGTTTACAATCCAGTTTCTGACACAGTTATTACTTTGAGGCCTGATTCCTTTCAACTGTTCTTTTTTATTAAGATTGCAATGTAAACTGACAGTTTACCCAGAGGACTTTTTTTCCTTCTTTTCAGGAATTGCTACTAGAAGCCATGGTTTGTGTTTTGTTTTGTTTTCCAGTTTACAAACAGTAAACTGACTACATCTGAATCTGTATATATTATACTGCAAAACATAAAGCAATCCCTCATGTATCAGAGCGGAGTGTTTGCATATGTTCTCTCAGAACCATTCATTCAGCACCACTGTGTTGTTTCATCCTAGGGCTTTAATGCAGTAAGGGTGAATTTCAATGATATATTTCCTCTAGCAAAAGGACTAATTTAGAGTTCCACTTTTGTCTCCTTCTGGCTGGTCACTTCCAGTTGAATATCATAGTTTGCTGCGGCCTTAGTTACATTGACATGACTGTTAGCCGAGCTGTGCTAGTAAGCGAGTAAGTAAGCTCACTGAAATTATTTGGGTTAAAGAGGAAAAAAAAAAAAAAAAAAAAGAAAAAAGAAACACAAAAAAAAATTGGAAAGATTTTATTTTAAAACTGATAATTTGGGGATTTTATATCAAAGTTCTACTAAGAATTTCAGCATAACAAGGGACACTGAGCTGCTTTGAGGAGGAGGGAAGAAGGCCTGAGGTGGAAGGATAGGCAGAAATTTGTTACATATTTTTCAGGTAAGAAACAGCCAAATATCTGCCTGTGGCAAGGGAGGAGGGAGGCAGTAGGGCATTTTGGCAGATATTGAGCAAGAACATTTTTTTACATCCTTATTTTTAGTGAAATGGATAATGCAATTACTATTTGTTATGCTGAGAAGACTTGCCAAGGGAGTCAGACCACATGCCTAGACAAGTCATTTACCTATTTCAGAATTGGTCTGGGCTTTCAATCTAATTTGATCAAGAACAAATTTTGATCAAGGAAAACTATTTTAGTTTTCATATTAGCTTTCAAGAAAGTCATCAGGAGTATCAAGAACAGGAATAACTCATCAGTAGGGCTTTTTTTTTTCTCTCTGCGGTCAACTCACAGGAAAGAAGAGGTCTGGAGCCTTAAAAGTACTCCAGCACCTTCCAGCCACTTATAGACATCTGGGTTCATAGCAGACATTTTTCAGAACTGATGGGTTCATCCCAGCTGTGGAGTTACTCATCTTTCTTTGCAATTGATTAATTGAATAGCTTACTCAATTGAATAACATACTACAGCTGTTACACAGATAACAAGCATTTCAAGACTCCTATTCTGAATTATGGTGTAACACAGCGAGATTTCCAAATGAGATGGAGAGTGGCCTCGACTGTCATCATGGCTAGGTTCCTGTAGCCATGTCCATTTTGATTCTGTCTGTTTCTCTACTAAAAAAAGACGTTGAGTTAAGCTGGATCTGGAGCACAGGAGCTGGAGCACTAGATCTCTGATTATCAACCCTGATCCAATGTTCACTTACTTTGTTCTTTAGGATTACTCCTTTTACTCCTCTTCAAGACAGATGTACTTTAGAAGAAAGTAGCATAAATTAGCATAAACATGAGCTAATCTAGACTGCTCATTTTTTTTCTTGGATTTTGTTTCCTTTTCTTTAGTTGTTTGTTCTGTTTTGTTTTTTTTTTTAATGAATCAGCATAGGCAGAGCCTGTTAGGCTTCTATTTCCTGCCAATCCTTGCTTTAGGATAAAGTCTGGTGTTCAGCTTCTAGGGCATGACTTGCCGTAGTGAAAAATTTACTTTATATGGCTAACTGTAGGAAAGGATTCCCAGCTGAGACTTGTGAGAAAGTTGCATAGTCTTGGGTCTGAATAAGGAACACTAGCTTAAATCTCTTCAGTTTCTCTGGGGTTTTTTATGTTCTGCTTAGCTGTTCAGCTTAGCTGTCTTCCTGGCTCATCTGACAGTCTTTTGAAAATATATTTCTAAACACTTCATGAAAAGTCTGTGTGCTTAAATTGGAAAAGAAGATTCTCTGGTAATAGACTGCTTAGTGAAAGTGTAGCAAAACACTCAGCAAAAACAGTCTCTCCTGCACACTCTAAAAGTAGATATCTCCTTTGCAGGATATCAGGTTTCCAGGCATCCTTAACATATTCTCTTGTGCTGATTGTTTTTAATTTTTTTTATAAAACTTAGCCATTGCAATGAATGTGCCAGGCATAAATTGATCCTTTCACACTGTCCTAAGAAAAAACTTATTTCTTGAGTAAAACAAAAGATATTAATCTCACCTAATCTAAGGACCAAATTAAAATCTGCATATTAGAAGGGTAGCCTTCTTAAGGTCTCTATGTAGTCCATGGAGAAGAGAGAATTTGCTAGTTAGTCTTCTGTTCTGAAACTCCTTCTAGATGTTCTCTTCAGGGATCATGTGAAAAAATATAACACCTCTCCACTTAGGCATGATTTGAGTAAAATATTTGAAGACAGTATTACTGCTCCTCCTATTCCACAACTGCAGTTCCAGATCTTTAAAAGAAATTAAACAAGATGCAGTGAATATTAATTTTCTTTCACTTTAAAGCTTTTAATTCATAATAGTATGTCTGGTCTTGGAAGTAATGAATAAGGAAAATAAAATACAGTCAAACACTTAAGAATATCTCGATTTATTTCAAAGAAGCAGAGAATTAAAAATATATGAAGAAATATGTGAAAAAATGTACAACCATCTGGACATCCTGGGTAACTGGCTGTAGGTGGCCCTACTTGAGCAAAGGTGTTGGACAAGATGATCTCCAGAGTTCCTTAATAATCTCAACTGTTCTATGTTTCTGTGCCATCAATTAAAAACTAAATTAGTTTGAGAGACAAATAGAACATTCTAAGAACATGGAGACAAATTAACTTTCATACTTTGGTAAACATGTCATGAAATTCAAATTAATTAAGAGTGGTTTTCTACTGATTTAGAGATGTCCTTCCCACTTCATCCCTACCTACTCCTATTATAAAATCTATGGAAAATGGTTTATGTAGAGATGGTTGTCAAATCTGGAATTTAAAGCAAAACTATCTGTTTGGTGTAGAATTACATTGTGAAAAATCTCTTAGCTCGAGGATGAAATATCTATTCGAAAGCAAAGAGAGATATATCCCTCAGCCATTTTGTCAGTTCAGAATATCTATTCATCTGGTGGTCATTTACATACACCTGAGATAAAAGAAAATCACATTCAAGTCCCAGCTCTAATTAATGATTAACTAATCAAATAGAACACCTGCAAAAGTCAAAATTAAGAGAGATTACACAAAGAGTCTTATATAGGTATAATTTCACAGACTCCAAGAAAAGCAATTCTTCCTTTTGCATGATGAAAAGTTGCTTGTTGCTCATCGTAAAAGCGTGTTAGCATGCACAAACTGACTGCATAACATAGGCAGACAAACGAGTTACCACATATTGTAGAAATAAATAAATAAATATGTAGAAACATGCATTGTTTCAAGTGAGAACATAATGATTTTAAAAAATGTGTTTAAAAATTGCATTATCAAAATAAGGGCCAATATGCTTGTAACTTATCTTTCATGTCATGTGCATTTCTGTCTCAGGCTGTGGATATTGTGCTCTTTAGGCCATCTTCCCGTGGCTGATCATGTACATAATTTTTTTTTTACATTATTAACATGTTCACTATTTATCAGATATGTGGTGAATTTAAAGGCACTTTTTCTACATGTTTCTCACTCACTTTGCACTTAATTTTTTCAGGAAACACTTATTTCATTTTAATACAGAAAAATAAAATCTTTATAATATTCATAAAGCTGGAAAACTTTTTTGATTACTTCTGACTGTGTAGCAACAGTCTCTTTTACAAGTTACCTGTAATAATTACTACTCCTTTTATTGAAAGGTCCTTTAAACGCAATTTTCTACTCAACACCTTGGGTAATTACAGTGGGAAATGATTGATAACATCAGTTGATATTAAATATTGTACTGCTAATCACCATGCAATCTTGCATGCAGTTATTCATTAGTTACTTCTTTAATTTGAATGGCTCACAATTTACATGGAATGCTTCAGTTATATGAATTATCATATTTTTATTCCCAAGAGAAGCCCTGCACTTCATTAGAACAGAATCATTCACATTGCTTTTCTTTCATTTTCAAGAGAGAAGTACTTTGATTTGAAAGTTCTGTAGCTGTAGTCAGGCAAGATATTAGGTTCTTCCTTGTCAAATGACACTATGCAATGCTTGTACAGTACAAAGGCACTTCTGGAATAAACAAAGTCACATTGTTATACACTGTTCTGACACTAATAAACAGCTGACTGTGGTCTCCAAGAGAACTTTGTGCTTCTGTGTCACACTCTGGGAAATTATGCCATGCCCCTAAATGTGTTCTTACTGTTAGCTGACTGCTAGAGTGGCTGTAGATGTCATTTACTTTGTAAACTGCTTCACTTTATCACCCAGGGCAGATCATAACGTTTTAACACTTAGACTTATATATGAGTCAGACATTTAAATCTGATGAGTCTCCCAGAAAGAGCGTAAATACTAAATACACTAAATCAGTTTTATTAATGGGAGTTAAAATTATTTTGGAAGCAACTTGTAGTAATTTGGTGGAGACAATATATTCCTTGTGAAATATAGAACATCTGCTGTATGGAATCTCATTATGTGATAATGCACTGATACACACTGTATAAAATCTGTCCTTAAAAGTCTTGTTTCTATTCCAGGGTCAATGTGAAGGTATTTGCTCATGAACACATGTAACCTGAAAATGGAGGAAATACAGACTTGTGTTATTCACTTTTCTACACAAAAATTAGTCTCCTGGAACATTAGTTTTATGGTGCCCTAGAATTGCCACCACATCTCAGGTCCTGCTAATAGCTTGCTTTTTCACAGGCAATAAGCACTTACCTGTTCTCCATATCTCTCAAGAGCTGATGATCTTATCACTGCCCCCTTGCTAACTTCCCCACACTTCAGCAAGGTGCCAACTGCTCTTTTCTCTCTACACTCTCATTAATTCACATAATGAAGTTAGATTCAAAATATTCGTTCCCAACCCGGATTTAGGGAGAAATTATCTCCCCCTATTTTCTACTGCCTTTGTTTCAGAGGGCTTCTGTGTCTGCCTGGTTATTTTGTTACCTATTCCTCCAAAGCTTACAGGTCTTGGAAAGACAGGTTCATCAAGAGTTTCTGAGAGCCATGGCAAGGACAACGCATGAAAGGATACTTTGGAGGAATATGCTTTGTTCAGTTATGACAGTAGCAAGTTCATCTTAAGTCAAATTCAGACTCTGCTGGGAACACATTTGTTAATATTTTCATGGCACAGTTTGTTTATGCAATCAAAAGTTTTGAGTAATGAGTAATTTCAAAGAAGTGAATATGAGCTATGGATTCAATGCCTTCTGATAAATTCCAAGATTTTTAACATATTTATATAAGCACACATGTATCTCAGATGTACAGGTGATATTAGGATGATACATTTAATTTCTTTTGTTCTTCTGACCCATATTCTACCTATACACAATGAAACTATTATTCACATTAAACTCTCAGGGTAGCATTAAATATATCCCTTATTAAAAATACTTAATTCATTTTATTATTTTTATTCAAATGTGGCAACTGAATATTACTCTGTCATACAATGTAGCAGGAATCCTCTAACTATTAGCAAGTTCAGTGTTGTAAAATCACATGATCCATCAGAAATAAAAATGGAAATTTTATTTTAGTGAAAGGCTGAGATTTCTATTTTTATGGTAGAACATAACACTTCTCACTAGTTCTGTTACTTCATGGTACTTCATTTAAAAATTCATAATCTTATGTGCACAGATAGAACTTTATGGACTTTTTAATTAATTTTTACAGTTTCTCATTAGCGTCTTCTCCTCCTATATATGTGGAATCACTAGCATAGAGACTAAAGAGACACTACTACAATAGCAGCAGAAGGATCTGGTAGTAAGTTTGCTTCTCCACACATATTAGAATTAAGTAGCAGTGGCTCCCCCAGGATCTCAGCAGAATCCCAGTGACGTGCCCAGAGGCACATTCTGTGGCTCCAGCCTGCCTCCCTTGCTTATCAGTCTCTGATGAACTCCTCTTATAAGAAAACTTATTGCAGTTACATGAATTGACGTTCTAGAAGTTGCTTACGTTTGGGGGTTTTCTTGCTTCCTTGATTCACACATTTCTCTAAATGCCATCTTTGGGGTTTGTGAGCCTACACTCTCTTAGTTCTCACTTTCCTTTGCTTTCTCCTCCAGGGTCTCTTAAAAGGTTTTTCTCATCTCAGTCCTCGTTTCTTGTGTACCTGTGCACAGGACAGCTTTTTCCAGACAGAAGTCACCTCTTTAGGACTTCAAAAAATGAAAACTGCAGTAGAAAATTTGTTAAGCAAACACTCCAGCTAAATTGCCTCATTTTATATTTTACTCTGAGCTTCCTGAACAAAATTGCACTTCTTTCAAATAGTTGAACTTATGACCCTCAAGAGTTTACAGAAATAGTCAAAGCTCCATGCATGAACTTTTCCTGAAACAGGAGGGTGTATAGAACACCTTGAGTGTCCTCAACTCTCAAATGCAAATATAACTTTTCAGAAATTACATTTCATTATGGATTTAAACTTTTTTTTCTTTTTTCTTAGAATCTCTGTGTAATTAACTCTGCCTGGGAAAAAAAATTAAAGAAAATTTGCAGAAATAAAATAAATAAAAGTCTATTCCGATAGAGTACAACTGATTTACCTGAGAAAAACAATGCTTAACATTTGGGCACAATGAAAAGGTAAATTTGAAATATTTCACAGGCTATTTGAGATTAAAAAAGATTTTATGTCACTAAATGCTAAAAGTATTTAATACTTTAAGGAACTCTTTTCAATAGAAATATTTTTATTTTATTCAAAAATATTTCCTATGTTTAATATTCATAAATATTTTCCTATATTTAATAGTCTTTTGATAGGACTAAAAAGAAGAATAAACAAGGTGTTCAGGATCCTATAGTTATGGAAAAAGATCTTTATCCCAAACCATGCAGCCTTTTTTTTTCCTGGTCATTTATCAAGGTTGAAGAATGTAATTAAAAATAAAGTAGGGAGAGTGAAAAATCACATAAACTTTAAGATTAATACATACAAATATTACTCTATGTTTTGGGGAGTTGCTTGTTGGGTTTTTGGGTTTTTTTATTGTACTTGCTTGCTTGCTTCTTTTTGCAAAGTTCCTTACAGTTCTCAGCCACAAGATCCACCAATATATATAATGAAAATAAAAGTTTCCTTTTATCAAAAACAAACAAGAAATTCAATAAAGGAATGCCAGGACAATCTCACTTCTACTTTTAAAAAACTGTTTCCTCTCTACCTGCTAGTGATCAAGTGCTATCAACATGAAGAGCCAAATTCTGTTGTTCTACAGCCAAACCATATTTCCAAAATTCTTATTCTTCCCCTAACCAAATAGCTATAACCGTATCCTCCAGGCAACTATTGTTTCTTTCATTCTATTGTTCTGTTCAAGTCGTGATCACAAATCTGACAAATCAAACCTCATACTGTCCTCTTCCTTTTAGCATTATTAAGAGAGAAATATCCTAACATTTTACTGTAGAATTCTCTCACAATTTTCAGATTAACAAGTCTGATTGTAGCACATGAGTGGGAAGGTTTCCTGAGAAATCACGGACCAAAAAACTGTGTCAACAGGAAAGAGAAATTAAGTGTGTTTTGAAGACTGTATGCGGTCCATGTTATCTCTGCTCTGTTCTAGTCTGATAACTGAGGAGTTACATGGTTTTAACATATTAACCTTATTCATAAACTTAAACACTTTGGTTCCTGCTTGACTGTGAGCTGTACATTGCTCCTTCTGTCCTTGCCCTTCTATCTTTGTATCAGTCTATTGACCTTGGTGGTGCTTGGGTTGCATTTCAGTTTTGTGTTCGCATAGCAGTCACGATTATTAAATACTTCTATAAAACATGCTCATACACATAAATATATTAAAAGAAAGAAGCCTTTATCTACCAGTAACACTATTAGTTCACTCTCAAGAGAAAAAATTAGAAGATTATCATGGTGAAATCTGTTGTAATCTTTTTTTTTCTTTTTTAAGACCAAAATACAACTTTTTTTTCCATATGTGATGGGGAGAAGTCAGTGAAAAATCGCATCATCCAATTTATGTAGAATCATTAGTATTTTTTATGTGTTTTACTGGATAAAGTGTATCGCATACTGTCCCTGACATATTTAAACTTTTAAATTACAGTCTTTGAGATAAAATACTTTTTTTTTTCCCTAGACATACATTTCAAACAGGCTCATTGAATTTACATTTCCGTTCTAAACTTCCCTTTCATTAAATTCCAGGTATTTCTACAACTATGTTCAACATTGGAGAGAAAGAAGAAAAGGGGGAAGAAAAGAAAGAAAAATAATGAACATAAGAAATCAGCAGCAAATACCATGTGGAATTGCATGACTTCAGAAGTATTTCAGAAAAGCTTAGGCTTGACCAAATATAACTTGTCACTGCTGCAAGCTTGGTATATGCACTGATTCTCTACTTCTAGGTCTTATAAATGTATTTTCTTTTCTCCAACTTGACAGTTTTTAGAAAATTTATGTCTCCTTATTTTCTTATTCTAAGTTGTTCTCTATGATTTCAGGCAGCTCTTTGGTATTGCTAAGTAGTGTGGAAGACATTCAAACCCCTCTACATATTTGCATCTTTTCTTCTTTTCTCAATAATATATGAGTGAGTATAGTGCTTGGGAAATTGAGATGCTAATAATCCTGCCTTGAACCAGAGCTAACAAGAGCAGGTGTGCACATTTCTCCAGAGAACTGCTGGCAATTCACTTCTTACCTGTCTTGGCACGTGTCTCTCTAGTCCTCAAAGTCTTCTGAAGACAGATTGCTAATCCTTTCACAATGGCTGGTATGAAAAAACAGAGGAAAAATATTAGGCTTGACTAGATCAAAATGAGGAGTCTCATTTTCTCTAGTGATCCATTCATGATGTGAATTGAGTCTAAAAGGAATTAAAGGGTAGTATATTAACCTACAGCATCAGCAAGCTTGTGATGCTTGCTGCTCTGAAGTTTTGCAACTAAATATTGAGCTATTCATTTGAATTCAGTCTTTATTTGGGCTCCAGACTTACTGTTGTTTGAGAATTTCTAAATGTTGAATAATTGATATCTATTGGCACATGAATAAAAACACATTCTTGGTTTTATCCCAAGGTATTCTTCTATCTGGGTTAAACACAACCTTAGCTAGACAAGCAATCCTGTAAAAAAAAAAAATCTCTGCTTTCCTTTTCTTATCTATTCCATCTTATTTTAGTAAGCAGTAACATTCTCTTTGAAAATCTCACAGCACCCACAAGCATAAATCACCAAAAAAAAAATCTAATCTTTCTATGATATCTCTGTATTCTATGCTTCTCTCCTTTCTTTTTTATTTATTTCCATCAGAAAATTAATACACTTAACACACTTAAAATTATCTCCAGTGACATATTTTCTTTTTTCATGGAAGAATTTCTCTTCTAGGAACATGGCATCTAGGAACCTTCTAGGATTCATGGGACCTGATTCTCTATTTCCAGGACCATCTTGTTCATGCCTTTAAAATGGGTGAAAAAAGAGGAAAAATGCTGTAAGAGTATTATTTTACACCAACTATATCCAAGTGTAACTCACTTTGCTGATGAAGGTTAAAGTTGAGCAATAGAAATGCTTTCAATGAAAGGTAGGATACCATCAGCTTCTTTTCACAGGCAAAAATTCTGCTTTCAACCACAGAAGCATCAAATATCAAAAACACTATCAATTGTCTTATTTTTGACAGATGCTGGTAATTAATGAAAATAAAAAGAAATTTCTTTTTGTTGAGCTCTGCTGACTAAACCATTGATTTCAAAATCACAGACTCAGAAAAAATACTTTAATTAATACTAGGCTACACAGACTTGCTTTACACTTGCTAATAAATGATCGTGGCCGTACAAATATTCAGAGGGAGTCCAGCTTCCAGGAATTGCAACTAAATCAATCATCTTTAACTCCTGTCCATTCTTGAAGTTTTGGAGTTTTTGAGTATTTCTTTATGTCAGAGAAAATTGGAAAGTTTTGCAAACTTGCCAATGCAGAAATTTGCAGCAGAAGACCGACAACCATTTAGAAAAGGAAAAACCACAAATGATTTAGGTTATGTTCTAAGTGTTAAAAGTGTGCTCACCTGATCTGATTCCTTTCAGTATTCCTATTTAATAACTTATTATTATTATTATTTTATATTCACTCTTGATTTTAAAAAAGCCTTTTGACCTTCATAGCTCAAACGAGCTCTTAGCATGGACTTATAATTGACAGGTTAATGAGCACTATTTCATACTGTCTAACAGAACAAAAGAAAAGGTAATTGGAAACCAATGGAAAAAAAAACTTGATAGTTGAAATAACCATGTCTCTAACAGTGTTGAAATTATCAAGCCCTAAAACAAAACCATGTTTGACATAGAGAAGTTATTGGCGAAAGTCTGAAATGAGTTGTTAAAATGATTGTCCTCTTTGAAAAAGATTCTGCATTAATACAATTTGAAAACCAACTACAAAAACAGCAGGGTGGAACTATCCAAGTTAAATCTAGACTGACTGCATGGATAAATGATAGAATACAGAATAGAAACAATTTTAGTCAAACAATCCTGTGCTTTGAGATCCTTGCTTCAGGAAAAAAAAAATTCTTTCTAATTAGATCTGTGTACATTAGTGACACCACATTTGGTGACTTACTTTGTTCTGTACAGTTAGAAGAAGGAAACAGCATTTTTACTTTCAGAAAAATCTGTGTTTGAATGATGCTGACAAATTAAAAAAATCCCCTGTCCACTCTAATTTCCATTGCAAGGAATAGAACCACTGACAAGGATTTCAAAACTCTCATGCCATGGTCCATCCTCTCAACTTTAACAACTGTTGGGTGCCTTGGTGCTACCTACACTGAAATTGTTCACCTGTATCATAAGCTTCACTGCAACTTTGCAAAACACTTCCCATACACTTGCAGTGAGCCCATAATAAGGTCTTCACATTATCAGAAACTGTGAAACATAGACATAAACTGTAAACATAAAGTAAAAACTCACTCAATAAAATTCCACTATGGCTCTGAGTAGTGTGTTTCATGTGATAGTTTGTGTTTGCCAAATATTTGCAGCTGGAGTGGCATGCATCACTAAAGGAGAGGTTCTGGAGGGACAAAAGGTCTATTTAGTATCTTCAAAAGTTAACAGGTGAAAGTTGTCTGTTCCTGTTGGCTTTAGGCTGTAAAGGGAAATGTGGCATATGCTATTAGACACCAAAAACACAATTATATTTGTTTTGTGCCCATATTGCAAGTTCTCTGGCTGGACTATGCAATCTAAACCACACAGCTTTTCAAGAATCACACCACTTGGACAAACTTGAAAGGTGGGTCCAGATGTGTTTTCAAAGAAGTGTAATTGATTGATGGTGTCTTTTAAAACAATGTAATATCAGATCCCTTAAACTGGCAGAGGATGGGAACTTGAAGACAGATTTTCTTTGCTGTAGAGGAAGGGCAGAATCTAAGGAAGTAAGGAATCCATTGGAGGAGGAAAACATGAAATTTACCTTATAACAGAAACTTAGAATAAAACTTACTATGTAACAGAGAAAATTAGATGGTATAGCAGCCTAACAAATGTAACATAGCAAAGTAGTACTGTACTGTGATTTGAGGAATTCACAGATGTCTCTGGCAAGTTATATTTTGTTCATCAGGGACCAGAGAGAATATAATCACACAGCACTGTCTTACTATGCTAAATAGAAGAACAGTCTGTCCCCTACTACTGAGGCCATGTGACCCCAACTGCTTCATGTTCACACTCTTCTCAGGCCTGCTCCCTATAGACAAAACTGGCAGCCTACACATTGGTCATGAAATGTCTCTGTGGTTATTCTGACTCAAGCCAGGCTCCTGATGAACCGAAGTATGTGTCTCTCTAGTGTATTTTTTCCAGTCCATATTGTTAAAAATAATTAGAGAGCTGTGTTGCATCACACAGGACCAGTGTTTTTATTTCATAAAGTTGAAGGTATGTGTTAGGTACCCAAGGATATAAGTTTCTTCAAATCCTATTAGGAAAAAGGGAAATTAATTCAGTGCAGGATCATTCATACCCCTTTCAGGAGCAGTCCCTGAAGTCAACCATATTTGGAAGCATGCTCAGGATTTGTCTTTGAGGGAGTTCATGGGAGAAGTCTAAGTGAGCTGACAGTTAATCATGGTGGGTGACTGGGAATTAAGTCCTTATACTTACTCCCTGGCTTCGTTCTGTTCAGCAGCCTAGACATACCCTGACATTTCTAAGACACTGAAATACATTATTTAATTTCAATATAATGATTAATTTTGGCTTCCTAAAAATGGTATAAAGATACATGCGTATAAGAAAGTTTGAGGATAACTTTGCATATCCAAATGGTCATCAAGACAACGGGAAATGCCATCTTCCCCCTGACGGCATTTGTCAGCCCAGAGTCACTTGTTCTCACAGACTTCTCTGCTTGCTCACACAGCGTGGACTGATCTGCTTTGGACTGGGGGAAAAGGAATCTTGTTTTCTGCTAATTTCTCTGCTCTTCAGTTCGCTTTGAACTAATGTGTCCCGTCCTTCACCTGCTATGGAATAACAGGAGATTGCAACCTTATGATTTTTATTCCTTTTGCAACCACTTTGCATGATGTTCTATGCCATTTATTTTACTCTGGCAAAACTTTTACACTTTATTGCAAACACAAAGGAGAACTAGGGTAGGGGAGAGAAGCAGAAGAATTTAGGTACAGGTTTCACAAAAATATCTTGAATATCTATCAAAACTACCAGAATGTAAGCTTGTAGCTATCCTACTGAGTATTTGAAAACAATGGACTTCATCTGTGCCATAACTGACATCAAATTTTTGCAGATAATGTGCAGATGCTGAATAAATATTTTTGATTGAAGGTCATAATTCTGATGGGATTGGATTTCATCAATTTTAATAGGTTCCATAAAAAAATTCACTAAGAAAATATCATCTAGAAGGGATGATTCAAATTTTAATTTTAGTTCTCTTTAAAATTTTAAAAAAAATATTTGCAGTATAAGGGAAGGAAGGAAGAAAAAAGTTTCTTCAGCAAACTTCATCAGCTGAATGAATCATTTGATCTAATTATAAATTTGTTTATGCTGATTAGAAACAGTCATATTTTCCCTTATCTTTTTCCTTGGCGATTTTTTTCTCTAATTAATTTCTTGAAAAACAAGTACTATTTTTGTCCTAATTCAGCATAAGATTAATATATTTTGAAATTTTACAAAAATTTAACAAAATATGTAACCTAGCTGTGCTGCTCAAAAGTTCCAAGAGTGATTAGTAGGATGTGGGTTTTTTGCTCTCCTGTGTTTTATCATGTGAAAAAATTAAACAATTCCCTAAAAATTATCTTAAGATCCCTTATAATTTCAGACATTTCTTTGACCCTCTTTCCTTCTCTTTTACTGTCTGTTCCCTATGAGGTGACACAAATACTAAAATGTATGGATTATAAAGTTCAGGAGGATAGAAAAAATAAATTATGGTCAAAGATTATTCTGGGAAGGTGTACTGACAAACACAATGGAATCATATGTGAGAAAGTACACGGCAGTCCTATCTATTTTGATTGCCAATTAAAATTGTGTCTTTTAATATGATTCTTCATACCTATGGTCTTCTATAGACAACTTTAAAAAATGTACATTTGAAGAGTTTTAGAAGTAAGGATCTCATAATACATGCCAGTTCCTGTTTGTATATGTCTGTGCTCTGTTGTGACCAGCCCACAGTTTTTCTCGACAAATTGCCAGGATCTGATGATAACTAAATTACTTTGTGAAAACTAACTTTTTTTTTTCCTGAGCACTTTTGTCAATGTTTACAAACAAATACTTAGTATGTAATAGGGAGATTGAAATTCACATTTTACCTGAAATCTTTTGCCAAGTGAAACTAGTCTGTGTGATCAGAAATAACACAATTTAAGACAAAAGATAATAAGACAAAAGATTTGGGACATCATAGTTACAAAAGCAGAACTGCAGTTTCCTAACTCTGTTGTGGAAGCCTTGTGCTCTGTTTGGCTACTAACATCTTTCAGTACAGCAGGGCACTGGAATTTGAATAATGATTGTGTAACTGTGCTAAACATCTGCTTGGCTACCCTAGGTAAAAATGCATGTTTTTAAACATGTGTACACAGAAGGGTGAAGACAGATTCAAACTCTTCTGATTTCTCTAAGCTAACTAGAACCATGTCAGCCTTGATCCAGGAAACTGTTTTTCTAATTAAGCAATATGCTCAAGGAAGCACTGCGTCTTAGCAGGGTCTGTTACATACACACATTACCACACAGCCCCATCCCAGCTCTTTCACTTAGGACTGACTTAATTCACACAGCTGTTTTGCTGCATTTTCCAACCCTTTGGAGGAGGTGAGGATTTTTCCATTCATGACTGTGCAAAAGACACATGAAATATAAATAGAATAATTATTGGAAAAGAAAAGCATGAAAGCTATTCTCACAATGGATTATGTTAGTTTAGTGACAGCAAAATGGCCCAACTCCCATCATTTTTCACTCTTTATATTTTGAGCCATATTGCATATGCAGGTTGATTTCAAACCAGAGAGTGACAGGATTTGAATAGTGTCTGTAAACTGGCATTACTTTGCACATAATGAATAGATACCTCTGTTTACCTTATCAATACAACAAATGGTCCATTTCAACAAATGTGCCACCACCTGCTGCTTAATCAAACATGTAGTCCCAAGTTCATCTGAAATAAAGCAATCTCTGTTGATGAGAGCATTCTCATATGAATAGTATTTTTCTGCATCTTAAGTAAAAGGTGAGTTAAGCAACACAGGACACCAGTTTAGGAAAATATATGAACTATACCCTTATATACAATTTTTTCTTTCAGACAAAGAAAAGGAGAACAGAATAAAGCTAAGCAGCAGATGAATAAAATCAATATGAAATCAAATGCTAGCCCAAAAATGATAAATTAGAAGTATTTCCTTCATATATTCATATATCTCGGTGGGTTTCCTTTCAAAATTAAAATCCAAATCAAAAACTACTAAAACAGAGAAGAAAAATGAATACCTTGTGAGCAATAAAAGCTGTGATCTGACATATCATCTCAGAAGGAAACAATAACTATATATTCATGTGATAAGAACAGTTTCCTTATATTTATGAGCTGAGAAAAATGATTGAAAACAATGTCTTACCATGCTTTCAATAGACAATCGTCATCATGCAGAAAAGTGGTATAATTTGTGATAGCTGCAATACAGGCTGTGTTTTTTATTTCATTTGAATAAAAATATCTACAGAACAAAGCACAGCTATGATTTGCTGCCTACCTATTCTTAATTATAATACCGAGTTCCATCATAAATCATAGGGAAAAAGAATGAATATCCTAAGGCAGATTTCAGCAATCCCCACTTCTTTCAAACCTTTATGTGGTAGAGTGTTAAGAGAATCACAGAATGGTTAAGATTTTCTCGGATCTCAGGAAATAGTATAGTTCAACTTCCTTGCTCAAGCAGGGTCAACTTCAGCAGGTTGCTCAGAGCTGTGCCCACTCAGGTTTTCAATATCTCCAAGGATGAACACTTCAACACTTCAGGTCTGGGCAACCTGTCCCAGAGTTTAATCACCTCTACCCAACACAATGTTCACTCTGTCCTAATCCACAGCATGTGGACATTGAACAATCTAACTCAAAGGCACTGACGGTCACTTATGCTAGTTCAAGTTCTTGGGTGATATTTATCCCCTTGAATCACAACTAATATTAATTTAGAATCACAGAAATTTCTCAGTGAGATAAAAAATAACTGTAAAGTGGAAGATCGTTCTAATAATTTTCATTTTTTCTTACAGTTATAATACATTTCTGTCCATTTACTTCTCTCCTCCTCCCCAAGATTTCTTGTTTCTTTGCGTCCTCTTCTCATTCTTCATTGTGTTTTATCGCTCTCCCTCTTGGTTGAACAGCTCTCTCTCTTTCAATTGTCACTCTCATGATGGGCATTTTGAAAGCATTTTACAGAAAGGATTTGCTTCACAATATTTCCTACGCTGTGTGGATATGTACATGTCAGAATGATGTCTCTTGCTGTCATTCCTCTGTCATTGCTGTGTCCCTTACCTTAAGATTTAATTCCTGCAAACTGAGCTTTTCCTATTTATTCCATTCATGGTCTATTATCACATCTCCTTGATATTTTTTCCTAACTTTTTTCTGCTCTGTGCATATTTGAATGAAAAATTAATGTAAAATTTCCTTACTCATGTCATAGTTCTTCAATTGATTTTATTCTCTTCTCCCCACTTTCATTGAACATCAAACGTAAAAGCACAGCGAGGAAATCTATTTCTTACAGAGACATCAAATGCTTCAAACTAACCCTTCCATTTGATATACAGTGCAGAGGGTTTGTACTCTTCAGCTCCCCCAGGAGAATTATGCAGAAACACTGCATAATGCTTCAGAAGTGAGGCAGTAGAAGTAGCGTACCTGTTCTCTGCTCCTTAAAGTTCCTAAGTGTTCTGCTTCTCTCCCAGGTCTTATTTAAGAAAAACAGTTGTTATTTGGTTGATTGTTTCTTTTTCAGTTGTGGGGGGTGGAGGAAAGAAAAATAGTTTTCATTTAGTTTAGTTTTGTTTTGTTTTGGGTATGCGGCCATGTACTTTTGGCATATTTTTTTATCTAACAGAGGTTTTCACTCTTTGCTTTTAGTTCCACAATGACCTTTCTTCTATCTACCCTATTCCCCCTCAGTCCTTTCTTTCATTTCTCATTGCAAAATAAATTCAGACTGTGTGGGATAAAATTCATCTGATTCAAATAAGTACTTCGAACTTAAACTGTTGAACTGGTCTCCTTTCCAGTTGTCTATGCACAAGGGCAGATCCACATGCAGAAATTACAAAGCAAATTACAGCTTTTTTGTACTTTCACCCACAATAATGGTTTATCTCTCACACAAGAATATTATTAGTTGCCTCAAAGGATTCAATGCATTTAACTTGAGTTCCCAGAAGCCGTGCATTGAATCTGAGCAAACTAGCCTGTACCCCTCTCTAATTGATGAAAAAAGATTGACATGTCCTGAGGACAATTGGGATGAAATGATAGTACCTGTAGCAGTTTCCCTACTCTTCTTTAACTACCTGGGCTTGCTTGATTGTGACATTGAATTATTATGTGGCTAAAGCCAGATGAGATAAATTTAATGTTTATTATCTCCTGACACAACACTGCCGTTCATCATTTCCTGTGTTTTACACTGTGAGTCTAGGTCATTCCTTAGCAAATTCCAGTGCATACTACCCACTGAGAGAAAAATATGAAATATACATACATAAATATATATATAAAATATATGTATGTAAAAGCACAAGTGAAATCTAATCCATTTTTTATTCCATTTGTTTCCTTGAACTTTATATATATTTAAATCCAGCAAAACACACATAATGAACTTCTCATTGCAGTTCTAATCCTACAGTCCTTACAGACTTCAAACTGCTGTTTGTTTCAATCAGCTATGGTACTGCAAAGAAGAAGATGAAGAGCATCCTGTCCTTTTCAGGGTCTGCTGACTGTCTCGCTTGGGCAGTAGGTCTATTTCTTGCATTTTATTTTGATGTTGTATATTGTAGTTCTGTCACTGTGGTATAAGATCATGGACTGAAATGAAAAATTGAAGCCCTTCTATCTTAAGTGGACACAAATCTGAGACAATCTCCTATAAATAGCTTCTCATCCATTGGAGAACTTTGTTCCAATGTTTTGTTTCCTCTGTAAACAGAGGGGGTTTTTGTATAACTGCTGTAAGCCAAGCAGGTTAACTCCAACAGATAATCCGTGATGCATAACTTATGTAAAAAAAAACCTACTTGTATGGGACCTTAGTAATAGCTGTCATCCAAAAATATTCCCACAAAAAATTACTGCTTTATTGAGACAAGAAGAAGTGGACAAAAAGGGGAAGAAACAACTTTTCATGCATGAAATTAAAATTTTCTATAAGAAATTAATAATGTGTCCTATGTGCAATATCTCAATTTAATTATCTAGTCATAAGCAAACCAAACAGGAATAACTGCTGTAGCTTTATATTCTTAACAGAGGATTCAGTTTTATAAAGATATTTTACTTACACTGGGCTAGTTCTTAAGTGTGAAATACTGGGGAGTTTACAATATAATTAAAGCAGAGATGGTAAAAGTAAGTGGGAAATATATAATACCTGGCAAAGCTCACAATGGTTCCCAAAATATCCGTGACACTTTGCAATGCCTTAGCAATGCCCTATAGGTCATGTTGCCTTTATACCATTCTTAAAAGGAAAGTATTGGGTTTTGAGTGAGAATAATACATTTTACTTCTGTGGCATATATCTTCTAACATAATCAACACATTTTAGCCCAGATGCAAACAAAAGAACATCCCTAAAGTGTCAACACTCTTTTGTAAGGATACAACAATTGAGAGGATGTGGGGTTTTTTTTTTCTTTTTCTGAGAGGCCTGTGAATTCTGAAACTTATGTAGTTTGAGAGACCAGATGCTGAGGATTTTGCACTGTGTATTTTATATTTGGATATTAAAGGCAGTGGAAATCCTTCATTTACTAAAATGTTACATTTATTTTGGAACATTTTGGATGTCATCTATGCTTTCCACATTTGTCCTATGCATAAATTTTTGAAGGTTGTCATAAAAATACCAGGAGCTTTAGATTATAGGCACTGAAAGGGTTCATACTCTTTGTTTTGTAATGTATTTCATGTTTTGATCAAGATCTGGAAAGATGAAAACTTAAATATAATCTTATTATTTTAAAAGGATTGAAATTTTTTCTGTATAGTTGAGAAAAATTCCACCAAATCCATAAAATTGCACAACCAATTGCGGGTGAACAAAAGACCATTTCACTGTTTTCAAAGCCAGCATGGCACAAAAAGTCCTGCATAGATTTAATTCTCTATTGAGCTCAATTATTTTTATTTTTCTGAATTTTCCCATTGAGTACCTATACATATTACTGTAACATTTGTGACTTCACAGGAAGTTAAAATTACAGGTTATTTATTGTTGTGCATTCACAAAATAGAGTCCAAATTTTTAAAAATTCAACATTTCATTGCTTGTGAAGTTAGTCATCTTATAAATATTGTAACAGGAATTCTCCAAGACCACTGCATAAAAGCTGTGAAGGAAGAAGACATACGGGAAAAAAAAGAAAGACCTGCCAGAACAAAGTCAAATAAAAAAGGTAGGTATTTCAGGAGTCAGGAAGATCCACAGTACTGCACATGAAGGGATGGTTCCTTTGTGACTTAAAAAGTATACTAAATAATGATCTTTAGAAATGACTACAAACTCAATAGTCTTATGTATCACAGCACTTGTAGTATTTTATGTATCACAAGATCTGTAGTAACCCCAAAGCCTCCTCTAGAATATTATATAGGAAAGAAATCAGAAAGTTTATTCATTTTGAGAGCACACTCTCTGGAAAATTTACAGTGGAAGCTGAGCTGTAAAAAGCTCTGTGATGAACTATTAGTGTGTCAATATTGAGAAGACTTGGGAATTGGAGTAAGTTCATACATTCTCGTTTAGATTCACCAAGTGAAAAGTTATTGCACAGTCATATATCTGCCCTACTAAACTTTTATTGCTCTTTATGCCTATCTTCTGCCAACAAATGTTACTCAAAGGTCTGGCAATAGTAACCATCATCTTCGTATTTCTAAACCAGTGGTGACTCCTTCATGGTTATATGAGAAATGCAGTTTTTTAGGATATATATACCTGCTTCCAGTATAATAGTTTTCACTGTCACCATGCAAGCTTTGTCATTAGTTTACTTCTATAAAAAGAATCGTTCCATTAAGGCAGGGCCTTCAAAATTGAGGTAGTTTGACAGTGAAGTTGTTGGTTCTGAAATAATCAGTCAGAATTAATTTCAGTTTCTTTACAGTAACCAGTAAAGCATCAGATGTTAAATAGATATAAGAAACTCATCCAATGAGGAGGTGGTAATAGAAAACCTTTTCTCCTAATAATTCTCCTTTTGGGATGCTAGTTTGTTTATTTCTTTGTTTTAGTCTAATGACTACATAATGTAAAGTACTTGAACAGTCCTAAAGAACATGAAGTGCAGACATTTCAAAAATTTAGGCACCAGCAAGCAACAGAGTGTGGATCCTTTCCATTTATTTACAAGAATCCTACCCCTTTGGCTTCTCTTGATAGAAATAAATATCTACTGTCATTTAGCATGAAGAGATCAGGTAGCTATGATACAATATTTATTCTCCCAAAAATGCCCTTCTGAAAAAGAAACTAGAAGCCATGATAGAGAAAACTTTTCCTGACTTTCACCATAAAAAGACTCAGGCTTGGTCAGAGCTTGAAAGTAGATCTGCCTAGAGTTTCTCCTTATAATGATTCCCAGAGCAAAGGGAAAAAAAAAAAAAAAAGCTTTCAACGTCCAGAAAGTGAGGTTTCACTACACAATAAACTAAGGTAATTAGCTTTTTAAAACAGATGTATCTCCAGGTCTTGTTTCAGTTGCCTAAGCAACAAAGGCAGTTAAGCAATTTGAGCATACCCAAGGTGTCTTGTCTAATTTCAGAAGTTCTGGGGCATTCTACCTAGTCCCACCTGTTGTTTTAGGAGGCTGGGTATCCTGGAGGTCTTGTGACATCTCAAATATGGAATCTCAAACAGAACTAAACACTGATGCCAGCTGAATTATGCCTGAACTGATTATATCAGCCACAATAAAAAATGAAGTAGCGTTTTCTCCCCACAGACACGTTGTTTCCAAACAAGTCTTTGCTCCAGTTACAAGTGTCTGTCATCTCAGTGATTTTCCTAGGCATAATAAATTTTGCAGTGCCCTGACCAGTCCCCAGGAAGGCTCTTTGCAACAGCTTGAGTCCTGTATGCCAGACCTCTGCTAAGGCCGCCCAAGGCCCCTACTCCTCTCAACAGTTTCTCAACCTCTGCAGGAGCTCTGAATTCCTAGATCTTCCTAGAATGATGCTCTTTACCTATACTTCTGCAAGCTTCTTTGACTGAAGAAGTTGAGTCACCTGGGAAGGAACAACCCTCCATTTGTTTCACCTGATCTATTCTTCTTCAATTAATATAATATTCAAATTTTAAATGAACATACCAAACATATTTCCATTCACCTTTTCCCTTTTCTCATTTGTGGAACTCACAGCTTCCAGAAAAAGATCATTGGAGGTTGAGAGGTACTGAGATGCTGGAGGGGTGAAGCAAAAACCTGGGAAAACTGAAGCTGGATTGCAGTATTATTGAGATATTAGTAAGACAATGGTTTCTGTATACAGCCGCAGAGGAGGAGGCATCCATACTGATCAACATCAGACAGCTTTAGAAAAAGAGATTATGAAGCTGGAAGTGATGCAATTCCTGAACTAAGAGCAAGGACTTGCATTTCAGTAATTCATTTTGAAAGGAAGATTTTGCCTGACAAAGCAGTCACAATTATTTTATGTGTTACAAAGTGAGAGCTAATTAGATGCCCAAATTATTTATACAAATTAAGCAAAACCCAAAACTCTAAAAGGGGTAATTAAATTTATTTGAAATTAGTATTTCATTGAAGAGGCCTGGAGAGATGCCAACAGCAGGATGTCTCCCTCATAAAGCCTGTTTTGCACTATTCTGTGAATCTGATGGATGCTGAAATAGTTCAGAAGGTACAAGTTTCCTAGAGCAAAAAATAAGAAAACATGAAGGATTCACTATTTGAATTGTATTTTCTGTATTTGTTCAAGTAGCAACAAATGTTACTAAGGGCTTATGGAGAGACAAAAAAAGGTAGCTAACGAAACAAAATAAAAAATTCACCTTTCTCAACAGATGTTTAATTTTAATGCTAAAGACACTATTGTAATGCTACAGATATATTGTGGCCTAGACAGAGTCTTTTTAAAGGCTGTGCCTATTACACATCTTTGTAGGGATGTGGCTAGTAGTCACTATGGCTTAAGATAGAACTACATATCCTACCTTTTTACTAGTTGATGCAAACAACTTAACTTATGCTAGCATGGGTTTGTAGCAAGTTATAACAATTTTTCCCACATTTAGTCCATCGGAAGTAAAGCCAAAGATTTATCTATTCTCTTCTCCCTCCCTAAGATCGCTCTTCTTTTACTTTCCTCACAGCAAAATGTTTGCAGTGATGATTCTACTCAGCTCTTATGCTCATGCAGAAGAATCCAGTGTGGGTTATGTAGATGTTCTCATCAAGACAAACACTGGCTTCAGTTTTGTCGCTCTCAAGTCTTGTCACTGCAACAGTGTGATGCAATTCTGGGATTTCCTAGAAAAACGTGCACTTAACTGTTTTACAACTTGATAAAATCCTACCTTGTTAAATCAGAAAGTATCAGTGCTTTTAGAATCCAAAGAAGATTGGGGGAGTCAAAATAACACCCAAAATTTTAAAATTGTCACAATAGTAAATTTGTAAGGAGGATACATTTACTACTGTCATAAGAAAATGCGAAAAATGCTTTTCACTACTTTTTGTGGAAAGAAAGCAAAGACTTTCATTCAAAGTTCATTCAGACTTGAGACTGCATCAGAGAAAAAGCAGTACTTTTGAAAAATCACAAGTTATTTTTTTCACCCTAACAGAAGCTGGAACATCTTTGTCTTTTGGATAAAATCAAAGCCCAGTTCCCCCCAAGTATTGTTTTTTACCCAAAACAATGCCTAAATATTGAGACATTTTCAAAACTTGAAATTTCAATACTGAATTTATCTAAGGTACTTATTGTGATTTAGGAACGGTACTCAACCATTTAGTGCCCTACTGAGAGATTCTCCAAACCGCACTGCTGCTTGCTCACTCCTGTTTCCCTCCTGCTTCTTCCTGCAGTGGGATGGAGAGGAGACTTGGAAGCACCAAAGGTAAAGACCACAGTCTGAGATAAGATTTTTTGAAAACAGCAATGAAATAAAAAAGAAACAGTAAAATAATAATACTAAGGATAGAAAGTACAAGAAAAGAATCACTGCAGAAAACCCCAATAATAGACAATACCCAGCTGTCCCCTCCACCACAGTATCCCCACCCCTCCCTCTGGCTTGGAACTGGCATTATCCAACTACTCCCTCCATCTCAGAACCAGAGCCACCCAAGTGCTTCCTCCAGCTTGGAACCGGCTCCACGCTTGCTAGACCAGAAGGAACCTCTTCTCCACAAAGAGACTCCCTTTACCCTGTCCCCACCAATGATGTGAGGTGGTATAGATTAACCTCCTGGTTCTGGCGGTGTCACCCTCCCCCCGCCAGCTACTGTAAAAATTAACCCTGTCCTGGACAGAATCAGGACAATACTCCTTAGCCACCTGCTTATCCTTTTCTCTCATATACTATTTTCTCAGTTTGTATCATATGTCCTAGGAATCTCACTGCATCACTTCCTCAAAACCCTTTGCTCAAACTCAGAGGAAAAAAGTCAATTGTTGCTCCAGTGTATCTGTTCTTCACCATGCCCTTTTTATTCCTTTTTTAACTATAGTTCCTCTCTACTGTGGATCTCTAATAAATCTGGAAAACCTTTGGTGGGACTTTGGACTATGCAGTCTGAAGAGATTATTTTTGGATGAAGAGTAAGGGTTACTTAACTTCTGGATATCAACCCAAACCCACTGACAATTATTCCATATTTATTTGAGGATGCTTATTTTTCCCCCTGCAAGGTCAAAAAACCCCTATGAATAGGATGAGATTATATTTGTAAATATCTTTATTTTTCCTTTGTAAGCATTTTACTCAACATTGAAAATGTATATATGGATAGGTACACTTACATCTTTGTATGTGTGAGCAATATTTTTAGGCCACAGATTCTTTCTTTTTGTGCATTTTATTATGTTGCTCTTTGAAGCAGTAAAGTTAGTTATGGTACTTTTATTGATGTTGATTACAGGGATGTCTGATTTCATTTAGCATTCATATTGCACAGTAAATGTCTTTTATAACCACCTTACTTTCACAGATGATTTGTCCCATTGTAAAATCATTAAGGACATTCATTAGAATTTGTCACTCTGTTCCAGCAAACTAATACTTTTCAAAATAAAGGTTCAATTGTTTGTGTTTAATTTCAGTCATGTTTTCTTTTAGGTTTTAAGCCATTTTTTATTTAACATACTGTTAAGTGACTCTGGCATTGCTTAACATTGTAAGAAGTCTTTCATCACTATTCCTGGCTGCTGATTAGAGTTAGATTTAGGGCTACCTTGTTCTTAGTATCTTCAGTGCCAGAATCCCTTCCTCTTAGTTTTTAAATAATTCACTGGAGATTGTTTTTGAGGTGTAGAGGAACCCTTAGTCAAGTCCATTCTTTCCTTTCTGAGAAGGTGTATTGGACTATTCAGGTTCTTCAGATCTCATTGACCCTGTTTTGGACAGACAGATGGGTGATAGTAGGTGAAAACCTATAAGGCTGAACTCAGAAGATAGTGGCCAATGGATTAATCTGGCAATCAACTAAAAATAAGTTTCCTCAGGGTTTGATGCAAGGTCTTATCAAATCTTTTGATGCTGGAAAAGAATGGAACCTCAAATAGCTCATGGATGACACCAAACCGGGGAAGAAGGTAGTATGATAGAAAGATGGATGCCATTAACAGTGACTTAAACAAGCTGGAGGACAAGACTGACAACATTCATGAAGGTGAAAGAAGGGAAGTGCAAAGGCCCACAGATGAACAGCAATAACTGCATTGTATTGCAAAGTTAGTAACCGACTGGATAGAAAACAAGTCTTCAGAAAGATGCTGGAAAAATCTAGAGGACTAAATATTAAATATGAGTCAGCAGTACACCTTTGTAGGATTCTGTTATATAACTGACTACATCTCCATCAAATCTAATGAGACACCAGCCACCTGTGTTAGATTGGACACGTAATATTAGCTGTCTACAGAATAGAGCATCTACATCTAAGCTGATCTCTTGGTGACCCCTGCCTTTTTTATAGACATGGAAGACAGCACTCCTGGGGAGCAATTCATCTAACCTAAACTAGATTTTAAAAATAGATCTCAATTCTGCCTATTTCATCTACTACAAAATACATCTCAGTACTTCTTATTTATACCTGTTCATTGTGAGAGAGCTAATAGGATTACATGACGTAGAGGTTAACATTAAAACTGTGTAAAATGAAATATACCTGGGGCTTTTTCTTAAGTTGCCAGCCATGGAAATAGCACTTCCTATGTATATTGTGTAACTAAGTTACAGGAAATCTCTCTCCCCGTCACTGCATCAGACACATGCACCTTTCTAAAGGGTGTTTCTGCTGTTAGGAATACCTGAAGTAATCAAACAAACTTTACTGGCAGCCAGGATTAAAATGTAAGTCTTCCTGGAAGCAGCTGAAAGGCACACCTACAAGCCAACAGATGAGGATATGGCAACTTCAATTCCTCTCCCATTCCCCTTCTACTGTAGAATACAGTAGTATCTGTACTGTGTACTACTGTACCAGGGTACAGGAACTAGCTGTATTTACTATGTAAAAAGAACCAGAAAATGTCAGTGAATAGAGTGCACTAGAAATCTTAGAAACAATAAATGCAACAAGTGGAAGAGGGGAGACCTAAAGGCATATATATCAGGCAAATAGACTTTAATTATTCAAGGAAAAACATCTTGGTCAAGAAAATTCTTCATTCAAAGTAATCTCTTGACCTGAGTAGATGTTGGATAGGAGACAAAACAAGCAATGTTTCCAGTAAAAACAACTCAAATAAGTCACTGGAGGCAATAATAGGGGCATGTGATGTGAATACCCATTAGCAGACAATTAAACAACATTTTGCACTTAAAAAAATGTGTAAAATCTAGTGTTAGAACACACCAGAAGAGATGGCTTTTGAGCAAAAACATATTCTGAGAAAGGAAATTCAAGAGAAAGAATATTTTAAAATACATGACATATCTTTTTGTCCTCATAACAACACACTTCAGGCCCTAGAAACCTGTTCCTGCTAGTACACAACAGGAGTTTGCCTGGCTCACACTGACTCTCTGCACTGCTGACAAAATATCCATATGCTTGTTTGTACTCAGAATGCTGTGTTAGATTTGGCAGGGAAGTTGTTGCTGGTTGTCACTGCAGTGGTGAGTTCTGCCCTGACAGTGTTTCTCAGTGTTTATGCCACCCTATTGTGTCCTAAATGTGCAAAGTTATTCTTTTCTTCCTCTTTTTCCAGTCCACTAGTAAATGGAAGCAACCTTTGATTTTGTGTCAGATATTACTTTTCAGCAGTGTTTGCATTTGATCAGACACGAGAAGAATGAATGTACTCATCTGCAGTGTGCTGGAAGGCTGAAGCACTAATTAATCACAGGGCAAGTATAGCAGGATTTATCAATAGCTAACTGAAGTGTTCAGATAACTACAGTGCCGAATACCTCAAAGCCATCCAGTTGCTGAATGCACCCAAATCCACAAGGACTGCAACCCAGCTTTTCTTTCCTCACAGCACAGACTGAAAGGTAATAAATTGGTTACTTTTGTCAGCAAAGGTTGGTCCATATCAGTGACTGACAGGACCTTCCACTTGGCCTGTGCCTTGGAGGATGTCTGTAGGCATCTATGGAAAATGTGTACCTGAAAAAGTCTTCCTATGGTTGTGACAATGAAAACAGTAAACCTAGGGCTCCTGACACACAAGACTTTTTTTAAGGGAGTCAAGCTTAGTTAAGGCACTTATGAAAGAGCCACACAATTACCACACACAGTTTTCCAAGTGTGAAAATAGTCCAGATGTACCCACAAATATTTTTAGTAGCAAAATATCTTCTACGACCTATATGTGTTCATTTAACATCTGAAAATGCACTGATTGTCCTTAGGGTATAAAGTGGATATATATGCATATTTTAGGGTTTTTATGTTAGAGTAATACGTATGTACGTATGTTTTTCTCATTCACCATGCATATCCACCATTACTGTCATCACCCCTACCTGAGTTATATGGTTTCCCCTCCCTCCAGAGGTTCACTTTCAAAATATGTCAAAGGAACTTCATTTATCTTCTATTCATTTTCATTGGAGTTGCTACAAACTATTTTTTACACTTAAAATTTGAATAAATGTAAGACCTTTCTTCATTGCTGATTCATGAAAACTTGCAGGAGGGATGAGACTGTTTTGTTCAATTGGGTCCTGATAAATGGAGCACTTCAGTGTTTTGTTATTCATATGTTATTCCAGAAAATCTTTTGTACCCCACCTTTTCACAACTATTTTACAGTAACAGTGAAGTGAGTTCAGAAAAGTTCCCTTAACTAAAGTGGTCTGTAGTAATTAATAGGATAAAATAGATGGAAACAGAATATTTATATGAGAATTGCTCAAGCTTATCAATTGACCAAAGGTATAAATTGCTTCATCTTTTAGACCATGCTATATGATAGGGAAATGTAGTCCTGCATAGGAATTCTATAGATTGAGTTTTTATAGGTTTGTTGTTTGCAATGTAATGCCTTTTTATAGGTTTGTTCTTTGCTATGTAATTTTATAAGTCTATTTTGTCAATAAGAGAAAAACATCTGTCACTATCAAAACCTCCCACCTTCTGTCTTTACTTAGATGATTTTTTTTAATTAAGACGTTTTCAAGATTAGTGAATTATATATATGTTTAGAGTGGCAATGTCAACTGTATTGGGAGCAGCCTCCGCCTCCAGTCCCAGGGTCTCTGGCTGATGAACATGGCTGTCACATTCCCCTCCATGGGTTCAGCCATCAGCAATGCTGAGCATGTATGCCAGAGATACAGACACCTGTGCACAGTCAAGGACATACACACACGGAGACTGGTAGGACACAGACATGTCCAGTCACACAGAGGGCCACAGATAAGGTGTTGTGCCAGCAGCCCCTACAGTCAGGACTCACACCAGACACAGGCACAGGCATAGGCACAGGCAGATGCATCCCTTCCTCCTCTTGGCCTGGCAGAGGCAGAAAGTCACTAGTGCAGCACACACACCACACTGCCCATGTTCAAAGTACACACACATTCATGAGTTCTCCAAGCATTGGCATGGCCCCTCTGCCTGCCCAACACCCCTATGTGGATTCCAGCACCCCTTATCTGCCCTGTGGGTCCCTTACTCACAGGTGGATTCTCACTGAAAACACACAGCACTTAAGACACTCATCACACAGGCACCCCACACTGACACGTGCCTCTGAACACCAGCACAGACCCTCCTCCCACCTGACACCTCTGCCTGGATAAGGGGCATCCTACTCGCTTGACTGGTCAGACTGGGGTGACCCGTTTACATGTGACTGGCCCATTTTATATTCCTTTCTGTTGCTTCTTCTTTGTTCCTTCCTGATCCACTTCCCCTGCATATTCCTCCATCACCCACTATTGTCCCACTGACACCCTCCAATATCCAGGACCCTCAAGGCTGCATTGTTGTCAATTACAAAATCCCAGTTTTTCTGCAGCTTCTTGATAACCCATCTGTTACCTTGACTGACCAAGTCTGGTTTTTATCTTTGTCTCCATTATGCTCACTTGTCAGGTTTGTGTATTTTACTCTGCTTTCCCCCTTTTCCTTAGTTTCCCATTTGACAAGGTCTCCAATCAGATAAAACTGTGCTCGAAGAAGCATTTCTGCACTCTCAGAAATCCTCGTCAATTAGTGTGACAGACCAGGTCTGACTTCCTCCCTTTTCATTTGTCAATCAGGTTTGTATCTCTGTATGTTCCTGTTTATGGCTTCCTCCTTTTCTTATTATCTCCTTTTGCATTGAAAAGGTGCTTGACCAGACACCTCAAAGGATCTGATGTTTCCTCTTTCCACATACATACAGGCAATAACTGAACAAATATACTTGCAGCCTTACAATGGTAGGGCTGCCGCTGTGGTCACATAGGTCTAGAGATGTGGTGAAAATAGGTCAGTTGTACCTATTGTTAAAATAATTGATGTAGTTGAAAGATCATAAAATCTCCAAGACATCTCTTCTTACTGAATGAAAATCAACCATGTCCCAGCAACAAATGTATGATTTCCAATGTATTTTCACAGTTTCAACAAAGGGTTTTTTCCTTTCAAGCATAATAATCAAAATCCATTGATTCCTGTGTTTGTTTTATGCATCCACACTCTAGAGTACACTGACTATCACCAAGAAAACAGCATAGGGAAAAACAAAAACCCCTATTAAACAGAAAGAACTATTATAAGCAAACTTGAAAATAATACATGTATCTGAAATGTGCATCATACCCCAGCCAGCTGCCCAGACTACCCTTACAGTTAATGTGCAGTCATAGGTTTCTTGAGAAGAAATTCAGATATTTCATTTCACCATAAAATGGTCACAGGAAATAGGTCAGGTGGTACAGTTTGTAGAGCTTGATACTCTCCAGTGGCTCGAGTACTGTTTTAAACTGATGGGTTAAAATATAGACATTTACAACTACAGGCATTTGAAAATATTCCCCAAAAATAAAGGAGAAATATTTAAAAAAAATATATCCTCTGAACTTTCACTTCTCAGCTCTGATTTTTGAAGAATAAAGAACACTTTCAAAAGACAAACATAAGAACTGAAAGTCAAGTATTTACAAACAAAATCCAGAAACTTGTCAAATAAAATGGATGCCATAACTGGAAGCAACAGAGGCAATATTTAAGATACACTTGGAAATCCATTTCTACTTTCCATGTCTCTGCAAACACAATGTCTGGGCCAAGGTTTTAAAAGTGTGAGGATACTATTTTTCAAGTCTTTTATATTCTTAATCTGAAAAAAGCCCAAGCAAAACACAAAACATACAAAACCAGTTTTCCATATTAAGATGTCTTTGTATTACCTAAACTTGGTGCCATATTTATTGCATTGGATGTAACCTTTTATGGGTCTAATAGGAAGTATTTTATTGGAGATATAAATGCCATGCTTCTATTCATCTTTAATAAAATTTTAGCATCTAAATATTTGAAAAAATATTGTATATCTAGTTCTGTATTGCTAATTATATTTATAGCAATAATATCTATATATCTATCTATGTATCTCTATAGACAAACTTCTTCATATAATGTCCTAAAATAATGCTGAGTACCTATGGGCACATAATATGTTTATAGGCATTATTTTGGTTTATAACAGAAACATAAAGGGCAGTAGGGAAAAGCATGTCAGTTGTCAAAATCTTTCTGAAGTAAAGTCAAATACACAGCACACCTCTGTACATGAGTTTCATTTCATTCCACAAAGGGAGGAATGCCTCTTTGGAGGAACTGGGCCCAGAGTGTGGTATTGTGTCATGGAGTCTAGTTGGAAGGAAGCCACTAATGATGCTCACTAGGGCTCAATGCTGGATCCGGTCCTGTGCATCAGAATCACAGGGCAGAGCATACCCTCAGCAGGTTTGCCAGTGACACAAAACTAGTAAGAGTGGTTTAATATGCCAGAGGATTGAGCTGCCATTCAGAGGGACCTTGACAGCCTGAAGAAATTGGCTGACAGGAACCTCGTGGAGTTGTGGAAGTGCAAAGTGCTGCACCTGTGGAGTAACAGCCTCACACACCAGTACATGGTTGGACTACCCAGCTGGAAAGCAGCTTGTCAGAAAAGGCCCTGCCAGTCCTGATAGACAGCAAATTGAACATGACACAGTGATGGGTCCTTGACACAAAGAAGGCCAATAACAGCCTGGGCTGCATTAGGCAGAGTGTTGTCAGCAGGTGGAGAGAGGTGATCCTTTCCCTCAGCCCTGGTGAGGTTCCACAAAGATCACAAAGGGACTGGAACATCTCTCCTATGAGGAAAGTCTGAGAGACCTGGGACAGTTTAGACTAGAGCAGAGAAGTCTTCGGTGAGCGAGGGGGTTATCAGTGTTCATAAATGCTTGAAGAGAGAGTCAGTCTCTTCTCCATGGTGCCTAATGACAGGACATGAAGCAATGGACACACACTGAAACAGTGGAGATTCCTTCTGAATATCAGGAAACATCTCTACTGCGAGGGTGACCAAGAACTTGTACAAGTTTCCCAGGGAAGTTGTGGAGTCTCCATTCTTGGAGATATTCAAACACCACCTGGACGCAGTCCTGGTCAACTCTTCTTGGTGGCTCTGTTTGAGCTGGGAGTCCAGATCAGGAGGCCTCCAGGGTGCCTTTCAATTTTAGCCTTTCTGTATTCTGTGATTCCATCAATGTGTTGTGAATGTTCATTGGGCAACTGGAATAAGTGACAAAGCTAAGAACCCACATATGTTCTTGACTGTTTAAACCACCCACTTCAGCAGTGTTTCTTATTGACAAGCACTACTTGAAACCTGAAAAATTCTTTGGTCTGGAGTGTCCCATCCACAATGCATAATTCAACTAAGTAATGCCTCCAGTAACAACAGTTCTGTTCCTAAGTGTAGGGATGATAAAGAAGGACATTTAATTGTTGAATTACTGTAGAGACATTAATTACTTCCCTGTAAATAACTTGGAAGTACTAGAGTGGGGTTTATCTACCTATGCTTTGGGAAACTAACAATCTCTACATCACCAGAAACACATATGTATAGCTAGATTTACCTATCCATATGCTAAGAAGAACATATATTTAGAATCCTGTTGTAGTCAGAAACCTCAATTTGTTCCACAAACAGCAAAACTTCATCAACGGTTTACCCATTCTATGAAATCCAGGGTGTCAACTTAACGACCTGATGTTATTCCCTGGAAGATTATTCTGTTACAAGATTAGTCCCACTGATTGAGTGAGTACAGCCAGACCTGACTCCAAATAGCTTATCCCAAAAGTACATGTTTAATATATGAATGCAATATGATACAAAATATGTCAGTACCATTAACAGGATATGCAAAAATGAAACGTCTTAAAGTGATTAAAATGCAACTGTAAAACATCCTGGGTGAGGTAAAGTACAGTAATTTAACACAATCCCAGTTCCAGAGAGAAAAGAAATGGAACACACTACAAAAAACAGCTTACTAGCTTAATGAAAATATGAATAATAAGGTAAAAGTAATTAAGTAGGAACTCAGTAGGACAATTCCCATGCTTGAGAGATCACTAGTAGACTCTAACAACTTCTATATTTTCTTATTGTTGTGCCTAAAATTGTTGTGAAAACATGAAGCCTGAGGTATAATATTCACGTTAAGTAACCTTTGGGATTAAAACATTTTTTTCAGAGCTTCTTGAAAACTGATGTGCTAAAGAAATGGGAAGACCTTTCATACACTGCTAAACAGTCTTTAATAGCAGCTTTACCATAAAAGGTACAGCTATTGTGCCTCAATTCACAGTTTAAAACTATTAGTCAATAGCATATGAATCTCCTCAGCCAAAGTGGAAAAGGTGTTATTGTGCAAGATCCAGCAAAATTCTCCGTGAAACTGAGGCATATTTTTATATGCTTTATATACTTTGTTGAATCGAAGCTTAACTTGCCTGCTTTTAGCACTGAATGTTGTGCCTTTTTAATTAAAAATATCTAAAATAATATTCTTATTTTTCTTTCACAGTGTCTTCTATTGTGTTTCTTTCTAACCTATACTTTTAAAATACTATTTGTTTTTTTTGCCTCTTTACTTCCAGTTTTCTCAATTTCTTAATTTAGAGTAAATTTACCAGTAACCTCTCATTGGCTTTAAAGGCAAAGGTGAACTAATGGTGTGCCTAAACTATGGTGGAGGTGAAGCATTTTTTTGAACGTTACAGACTCACCTGACTTAATGTAGACTATAGCAACATACCCGTCTACACGCTGGATGGATTCCTTAAATCACATTTTATTCAAGGAGGATCTAAAGATCTACTCACCTTCCCACACTTAAATGTCTGGTGCCATCTGAGATGCCATGCTGTACCCATGGCATGCACATGGACAAGGCAGTCATATATTGCATAAGAGCTCTTGGAAACAGGTACTGCCCTGCAACAGCAGCTGGAGGCCAGGCTGGACATACTGCCATGATGTTAGACGTGTTTATGTGGGCAAATGGATTGAGCTACCTGACTTGCAGACATCTGTACCATAAATATCTGAATTTGGTTGAACTGCAGCTACCATTGTAAGTGTCCCAGTTTGAGACAATAAAAGGAGGAAAATGCCGCCCCGGGGGAAGGTAGACTACTAACCACCCCTCCCCCACCATGTCCAGACAGAGGCAATTCCTAAGAGGTAGAACGGAAAAAAACCTATTTATTTACAAGGCTTGGGAAAGAAATGAACAATATTAAATGATAAACTACTTGCGATGGAGAAATCTGTGTAAAGTACAGAGTCCTTGGCGTGGTCCCCCGCTGACGGGCCGAGGCACGGCCCCTCCCCCCAGCGATGCTGGCAATAGGCTGACCTTCTGTCCTGGATCTGAGCTCAGTTGAAAAGCAGTTTCAGGGAAAAAGATCCCAAGAAAAAAAAAAAAAACCTGGCCAAAACAAAAAAAAAAAGGAAAAAAAGGAAAAAACCCAACTCTCTTCCCTGCTGCCTGTGGCAGAGCCGAGAGCCTAGCCGTGAGTGAGGGAAGAAAAAAAAAAACAAAACCAAACCCACCTGAGTCCCAGCACAGGAGTATTTGTGTTTGTCCTTGAAAATTCTTGGACTCGAGCCAGAGGCACAGAATTCATGTTTAGTATACAGCAGCGATATGAGATGACAAAATGGTGTCATATGCTCAACCCAAGACAGTAAGTTATATTCAATAGTGATGACTCTTCTGTAAAAGTTTGTGAAGACTGATTTTTAACCTGTAGAATACATCAGGAAAGTGCTTTCAAGTGTGTGCTGAGTACAAACAGTTGGATTTCTTTATCAAGCTTTTTTGACATTTCTGTTTCATTCTAAAAATCCACAACTCATGTACAGAAGATCCCATTCCAGTTGTCATATAAAATGATGTCGCTTTTTTGGTTTTATCTCTGTGTATGGACTTTTACCCTATTATCTTTTTTTCCACTTTCCCTCCCTCTTTATATCACTTTCTCTTATTCCCCTTTCCTTTGTCCTCCCCTTTCTGTTCCTTTGTCTGTTGTCTCCATCTGCTTGTTTCCAGAAGAGAATTATATAGTTTATATGCCTCAAGGGACAATAGAAAATTAGGATGTCTGTTTATTTTGTTGATGATGTTGTTGCTGCTAGTATTATTATTATTATTATTACTATTACTATTACCATTATGTAAAAAGAAATAAAGAAGCATGCAAAATAATGATAAGGGGGTTGGTTTTTTTCCTGCCACACACAAATTAGGCAGTTAATAGCAAGTCAACAAAATGGCATATCATCAGTCACATTTCTTAGCTATGTGAAAATTGTGCTTAAAGATGAAATTCATCAAATCCTGGAACAGAATGCCAGTAACTATGCCCAGACAATTCAACAGAGTCAATATGAAAGCAATAGACAATTGGCCAGAAGAATGAGGCTTCCAGGTTTATGAAAGGAATAAAATGAAAGAAAATGTCAAGTGACATCAGGGTACAGCGTAATTGAAAAGTTCTGCATAACCCTTTAGTGAACAGATGTCCATGGCCATAACCTCAGTTTTTGAAAAACAGTATAGCTCTACGGGACACTGGAGCTGTACTGATTGAATCCAGTCCAGAACTCAGTCTAATTATCTCCGTATACAATGAGTAATTTGCACAGCTGTTCTCTGGGAATTCCCATCACACTGTATCTATGGACAGCGTTTCATTTGAGTTCAATAAGGAGCAGGTCGGAGCCCTAACTGAGGATCTTACTCAAATACAGAGAGAAATACAGAATAGATCATGTTTTACCGCAGTCTGCTAAAATCACTATTAACAACCTTGGCTGATGCTGACAGGTCTGAGATTTGATAACATAGCTGCAGGATTTCTTGAAGCTGTGATCTCTAAACAAACTAGCAAAATCAGACATGCAAAGGGTATCCTCAGAGCAAGTAGTGAAAAGATTCCCAAGATCTGATAAAGTACAAAGGCAATTCCAGCTCAGAACGATTCCAATACATCTGGATTAACACATAATGTTAAATTATTAGTGATATTATTATGTATTAATACTGAACAATTCAAAATTGAGAGGACTTTAAAGCATCACTTGCAGAAAGCATCCGAACATAGTCATATTCTTTGCATCGCGGTTTTCATTACAATAGTGCCATTATTCTTGCTGTCTACACAATGTTTTAAATGCAAAACTTGTCCTAATGAAAAGCTTTTTAGCATACTCTATATATAAGTTGTTTGGGGTTTTTTTTCTGTACGAAATACAGGTTTCTTTAATTTATATTTATAATAAAAGGGGTGGCAGAACTGAAATTTTATTAAATTTTATTTTTCTTAAAATTAATTAACCAACTACACAAGACACAGCTGGATGTTTTGTAAGATTAAATAAGCAATATGCAGACATATCTCCAAACCATCAATTTGTTTGGGCAAGCATATTTCATTTATCTGACATTTTCCAAGTTTCAAATATGTAAAATAGATTTTCTTGGGATTTAACATTGAAAGTTTGACATGTTTATAAGAAAGTTTGACATGTTTATAAGAAAATTTGACAGAAATTGATCAAAAAGCAATAGTTGCATGTGCCCTAACACTGGCAGTGTTCAAAGACAGGGTGCACATGGCAGTGGGGGTTGGGACTAGATGGTCTTTAAGGTCCATTCCAACCCCTTAGCACTCTATGATTCTATGGATACATAAGACATTGATTACCTGGATAATGTGACAAGTTTTTTCGCATGCAATAAGTATTAAATCCACCACCTCTAATAGAGAGGCCTTTGATTTTTATAATACTCCCAGCTGAAAAAAATGTGTTGTTCCTGAAAGATATTAGAAGTGGACATCACTAATTTAATGCCACTATTTATATTTAGAGTAACTGTTGGAACTCCTAAAATAATTATCATAGATTCACCACTCTTGTTATCTAGTTGTGTCAGAAAACTAGCATATGTAAGGTCACATTTGCCTGCAGACATGCTCAGGCCCCTGGTATGCCAAATGTGCCACTTGCTCACTGCAGTGCCGTGAAATCCTCCAGCAGCTCTGTTTTTCTTCCAGAATAATTTCTTAGCAGATGGCATCTTGTCACTGTCAGTGGCTCACCATCCCAGAGAGCTATTAAAGACCCATGCAGAGACTGATGCTTTTCTTTCTCTTCCTGAGACATCTAACAAAAGTAGCCAATAACAACCTCTTCCCCTTCGCAGACAGTTCCACCTTATGTCAGCTGGTTTCTTCCAAGTCACATTGTGCCCATTCTGCTGCAAGTGCACCAAAAGGACTTATGCTGTGTGACAGCTAAGCCATACACCAGCTAATCACCATCAGTGAAAGCAAAATACAGAAAAGCAAACTCCTTTCATTTCTGGTGCTGCTGCTGGTCATCCCACTCAGCAGTGTGAGTTGTTTTTTAGCATTCTGTCAGCCCTGTGAAGATCAGTTTAGAAATTAGAGTAGACACAGCTAGCAAATAGCTTTGAATCACTTTGAGTGTAATTAAGCGTGAAGCATAGCTGAGGGCTTTATTTGATCCAGACTGGTCATTTTATTACTAATGCTTTCTACAGAAAGTTTCTATATCCTTACTATGGTGGCTTTCTACAACAGTGACTGAATAATCATGCTGCATGCATCTTATTGAAAAATAAATGAGAGCTATTAACTTTGATTTGTTGTAACAGTTGCAAAGGGTATACGTTAAGGTTTACTCTCATCCAGTATTTGCATGTAACTGTACCAAAACCTTCCACTGAACGCAGTGGAACTTGCTGTTGTATCGCATTCCTGAAGTGGAACAGGCACATTAACGCTGTAGTGAATATGATGAATCACAGTTCAGTCATCCTAAAAGAGTCTAGAGGATGGATCTAAAGACTCCAGAGATCTTTCTTCTGTTCAGAGGAACTAAAGCAGCCATGCATGAGACCTTCCTCAAGGCAGTGATAAAATATGATTTCTCTCTTAAACTCCTGGATCTTGCCCAACCTATTCAGAAAGATGTACTTATGAATTTGATGCTGGATGTATCACATGCTCACTAATATATACATATTACTAAAATAAGCTAATGATTTTTGTCATTAAAAAAAGAAATAATAATTTTTACTTAAGTCCATCATATAAGGGTTCAGTTCTTTCCTTCTGCAATGTGATTTGTCATAGACAAAAATGCTGATTTGAAATTTATTGCACTGATATTTACAGAAAATCCCTTATCTACTCAAGTTCTGAAATTTTATGTTACCTTTGCAATAAAATAAAGGAATTCTTACAATATAAGAGGTTAAATTAGAGCCAGAGAAGATTTTTTATTATTATTTCTAGTGCACCAAACCTCAGATCATAATATAATGATATTATCTTGTCTCACCTTATAAAAATGCTTTCTCAGGTAAATGAGTAATGCAATTTCTGGTACTGTTTCTGCTCAGTTAAGCTGGGTCAAAACCAACACTATGCATGTCACTGTATCAAAGCCAGTGCAAGAATTGTGTAGTAAAACAAGTCATCTTGAAAACTTGCCAGATGGCACTAATGGTTATTCATGAATTGCTGTAGTAATTCTGTCTCTTAAAACAAAAGTCCTTCCTAGTGAGAGGAAAAAAATTCTGGCACAAAGGCAATTGATTTGTTATGTTTTGTTATCTGAGGGAAAGATACAGGTCACTTAAGCTTTCCCATCTAAGACTAAGTTACGTGCCCATGTTCATCACAGATCCAGAGCAAGAGAGACTTTTCAAGGGGCGATTAATCCCAATGCAAAACAGGAGAGCTTAGTTACCGTCACAGATTTTTTTTTAATCTGATTGCTTATTCTGTTGCCCACACGTAAGGAGCCAGTGACATTGGATATACCCAAGTATAGCTCATGAGACACAGAATATGCAGAAGACCCCTGATCTCCTCAAGAGGCAGCTAATAGCCCAGCAGGGTAATTTAAGAAAACCCACTTGACTTTAGCTGACAATGGTCAGTAATTAAACCAAGTTTCAGCCTGTCCTTGACTGTAAGAAGCCACATCTGCTTATGTGGTACTTAATAACATAGTTTAGTAGTGGGCTTGGCAGCGTTAGGTTAATGGTTGGACACGATTCTGAAAGTGTCTCTCACTTAAATGATTCTATTATTCCATAAAGGGACTTTAGACACCAAATTATGTGTATTATATAGCACTGTGCACACAGTGAATACATACCTTTACCTTTAAATGTCTGAATCAGTAGCCAGTTAGGTGAGATCAATCAAATCTAAAAGTCCTAAATTATGCATCAAACTGAATCACAAATGTTATTGTGGGTTAACACCAGCCGGCAACTAAGTACCATGCAGCAGGTTGTTCACTCCCCACAACAGGAGAAGAATAGATAAAAAAGCAAAACTCATGGGTTGAGATGAGAACAGTTTACAATTATAAAATGATTTTAAAAAATAAAATAAAACACAATAAAATAAAATAATAATAACAGGATAGAGAGAAAAGGAATAAAACCCAAGAGAAATCAGTGATGAAGAACACATTTGCTCACCACTCCTTGACCAAAGCACAGCCCATCCCTGAGCAGAGGTCAACCCCTCACAGCCAACTGCTCCCAGTTTATACACTGAACATTCCATTATATGGAATGGAATGGAATGGAATGGAATGGAATGGAATGGAATGGAATATCCTTTTGGCCAGTTTGGGTCACCTGTCCCAGGTGTGTTCCTTATCAGCATCTCGTGCACCTGCTTGCTGGCAGGGCATGGTAACCTAAGTCCTTGACATAGAGTAAGCACTGCTTAGCAACAACTAAAACCTCAGTGGGTTTTCAACATTAGTCTTGAAACACAGCACTAAACCAGCTACTAAGAAGAAGATGAAATCAGGACAAATATTAATCAAGAGGTTATATGTTCTGTTAAATCAAGGCCCAAATAATTTTGGAAGTACAAATTAGTGTTTGTAAGTGTCCTGGTTAGGACAGGGTTGATTTTTGCAGTAGCCAGGAGGGGCATGGCTAGAACCCTGAAGTTGTTCTATACCACCTCACATCATGCACAGGGCGCAGGGGGAAGGGGTCCCTTCTGGTTGGTTAGTGTGGTGGAGAAGTGGTGGTATTGCTGGGTTCCACACGGTGAGCACTCGAGTGTGAGTCATTCACCTCTCTTCTACACTCTTTTATTAATATTGGTGCTGTTACTATTTCTTTTCTAATTAATTATTCTTATCTCAACCCATGGTTTTTACGTTTGTGTCTCTAGCCTGCTGCAGGGGGAGGGACAAGGAAGAGGAGTCAGAGAGCGAGCAGTGCACGGCTTGGAGTGTTTCAGTGGGAACACTACATTCAGGAATACCATTCCTAAACCACAACAGTTAAACATACAAATGAAATTATACAAGCTTGATTGAGTTGGATTGAGTTACCCTACCTCAATACTAGAGTTCCTGATGAGGAATTAAGGCAGTATTTAATTCCTCATCCACTCTTACAATTCTTTACAATAGTCTTTACAAGGATACCTTTTACAATATAGATAAATATGGTTTAGAGCCAAATTCAGATATCCATGCGTATTTTATGTATCAACATGTGATCTATGTATACAAATTCCCTACATAAGCAAAGGAAATATGACGAGTCATCTGCTAAAACATAGGCATCTTGAGCTAACTGAGATGTGCTAAGGCACCTGAGAAATGCATAGAACTGGTGATTAAGATACAAGGTATGCAGACTATCTGTATATAGGTATAAGGCACCTATACGAGACTGGTATTGAGATTCCTGAATTCTTGGAGCAGTAGTTGGAGATCAGAAGGTATAGTCAAGGGCATTTCAAAGTGCAGTAGGTATTCTTGCATTCAGATAACCAAACAAATCTCTGGAGTCTATTATGCCGTTCTCACTAATGCATTTCAGTGAGTAGAAAACGTCTGATCCATAAAATCCCATTTTACACAAAAATATTTATCAATAAATATCAAACAAGTCTGTATCTGAAAAAGACCAAAGTCCAAACATCAATCTATACCATTGGTTTCAGTGTCATTAACTCTGGATTCAAGCGTTGTTCAATGCAATGAGAAGTTCTGTAAAGATAAATTAAATGGACCACAACTTCATTTATATAAAATTGCGTGAAACATCTACTTTGTTCTAAGATAGTTGTAATCATTTTATCTATATTAATATTTACTTTTGATGACTTGGGACTGAAGAAGAAACTGAAAAAGATTGTATTTTTATTAGCTTTGGCAACTGGAGGTTTTATTTTACAGATGCAAATGTTAATCATAGATAGTATAGGGTTGAATCCCACTGCAGTAAAATCCATAGGATTAGTTGGTAGAATAAACAGTTCTGGTTTCGGCCACTTACTAATATGCCTAAATGTGTTTGCTGTGGGGAATGAGACTTTAAAGGAAGAAATAAATATGCATTGTAAGACTTAGTGTTAAGTATTTCACTAAGTCACCTGAACCTCTTGAGAAATTGTTGGCAGTTCACATGTATTGTCTGAGTTCTTTTGTGTACCAATGTGACAGGGATGTAATTGCTCCCCACATGGATTTACTGTAAGCCAGAGGCACACATTGCCTGTTAATGAAAATGAGACTTATAGAAACACCCATGACTAGGTAGCCAGCAATTTCTCATCATTATTCTAGCACGAAGCATCTTTATAACACAAGAAAAATCCGTAACACAGCTGTTGGAAACTTAGAGGTTTTGGGTTTGTTTTCTAATTTACTTTTGTGTTTCAGTTTTGCATCTGCAGAAGTGGCTCCCTATTTCAATAAATAAAAAAATTGCCTCGATGTCACCTTATATTTCTTAAGCAAAGACGAATCCATGGCATGTTCTAATGTTTTTGGTTGCATTGTGCTACGTGATGTGGCTGAGCAGACTCTAATCCACAGCAATGTGAAGCTTGTAACAAATGGCTTGTGTCCCTGCTGCTCCCCATCAGCCCAGAAAGCAAAGATGGAGAGAATTATATAAGAACAGTGGGTGGAAGCAGTTAATGGGCTTTTTGCTGCTGGCATTTCTCAGACAAAAATACTGTCAAGCAAAGCCTGGCATGCAGAAATCATTATTTACTCAGATGTGATCATATAAAGTTTGACAGGTATCATTCAGTTGCTGACCTGTAATGCAACTAAGAAAAAAAAAAAAAACTGTCAAAACAAGGTTAATTCTTGTTCTGTGATCATCACCAAATCACTGTCAATGTAAAATGGACACTCTCTGTGCAATTGTGGTTATTTGAAAGACATTCCTATCAGACTTTTACATGGTGCATTGGGGGTTTATTCCACATGAAAGAGTGGAGTTTCATTTCCCCATTTGAAGAAGGTCCTTAGGGAATGAGCTGAGCAACTGGGCAATGAGAATGACTTTCTGACTCATGTTTTGTGAAGGAGAAATAAACAAGGAAACAACTTTCTAGTTAGTTTTATGAGGATCTAATAAGTGTGAATAAACACAAGTATTAATCTAATTGGCCACACTTTGGAAGCAATTTTTCCATGACAGGTGACAGCTATGATGTTCATAAACAGCCCTAGTTTTGAAGCATTATTACATGGAAGTGAAAAATAGTTCAAACTGAATATATAAACAACATCACAGTATAACACCTCCAAGTGACATATTGATTAGAGCTTAAATGAATAGGTCAAATTAAATTTGGATCATGCAGTGAGTGGCTTTTTTAGATGAGGCTAGAAGCATGAAAGCCCTCTGACTGAAATTTGAAAAAAACCTTTTGAATAAAATGGAATTTTAGTTCTGCCTTCTCTCTCCTCTTCCTTCCCTGCCATGCTTCTGTACCAGTACATCTTGAAAGGTTTAAAGGAAAGGCAGATGGAACCTTTCAAAATGTTACTGAGCAATTTTACTTTAGTATGTACTGTAGTGTCATTGTACTTGATATGGAGATGAAGAATATGTTAGCTCGAGGTTGTGCATCATTTTCTGTGATCTCAGCTGGAGGTAGGATTGTTCAGAACTGGCACAGCTTGAATATTGATACAAATACAATTATAGCATTCCGCTAACAGAACTGAAAAATTGCTAATCAGTTTTATTAATAATTATGTGTGTAATTCTAAGAGTCCTGATCCCTACTGAGCCATTTAGGAAACTCTGCAAAACAAAATGTGCTCTAAGCACATTTCCACATGAGCAGCTTAATGAAGAACTGATCCATCAAGTTGTGTCAAAGAGTCAATGCTTTTTAGAAGAATTTTGGAAAAAAATTTCCATTCATTACATAGACAGAACTCAAATATGGAGACATTTGCTTAATACTGCAGTAGTGGAATAATGTTTTCTACTAGCACAGTCACGGTAAAGGGAGTAGAAGAAGGAGCAGAAGAGATGGGGAAAGAGGGAGGGAAGACACTGAAAAAGTAAGCTCTTTAGAAAGGAGGTAACGTATTAACTCAGACACAGTTTGAGGTGATTTTAAGGAGCCCTTTGTCCAGAAATATTCCAAGCAATCTCAACTGAAGAAACAGTTCCTTTAAATATGTTTGTTTGGGTACTCAAATGTTAAGGAACTCAAAATTGCTAGCATCTTTTTAAAGTCTATATCGTGACTGCAAAGACACTGAAATCCTCGTAAATTACTGGAGCCCACTAAAAATTGAAAAGACTTTTTTTACTCCTACTGGTTTTTAAAGAGTTGGATAAGGTATTCTACAAAGAAAGAATTATTTTCCATTTAAGTGAGAGGATGTTTCTACATGAAGGCTGAGAGCACCTCTTCTGCTTAAAACTGAAGAAATACACAAGGGGTTTCCTATCTCAGAAAAATATACAGCTCTAGCACATAGTGAGCACACAGAGCAATATCTGTAAAGAGGCAGGACTATTCAGTATCACTCCAAAGGCTCTTACAGTACAGATAACAAAATTTTTCCTTACATATTCTATAGGCATGTTCTAGGTAAATTTCTTATTAGCCTGTGCTTTCTGAAATCCTGTTTAGCTATTTTGTGTCCCAACAGTAAAATTTGTTTCTTTCATGTCAGTCTCTCATCCTGCTGGCCACACTGTTTCTGACACAAATCAGGGTGCCATTGGTCTTCTTGACCACCTGGGCACACACTGACTCATGTCCAGCAGCTGTCGACCACCCAAGCCATGAGCAGCATGTTTCTCCAGGAGATCCCAAAAGACTGAAGAACTTAATGTCTGGGACATCTCCCTTTGGAAGAAGAAATCCAGGCCTCAGGAAGGGAAATAAAAAATCATGCCTTCTATTAATTTTATTTTTAAATTTCCTGTCAGGTACATTTGTGCATCCTGTTTTTAAAAGAGACTTACAAATTCACCTGGATTACCTGTAGATATTAATACCTAAAATTCTATAATGCTGTGTACAGAAGAGCTATGTAAATCAGGAATTTTTCAGTTTTACATTAAAAAAAGGCAAGAAAAACCTGATTAGGTTGAAGCAAAATTTCCATATATAAACTTTTCAAATTAGAAAACACAAGAATTAAGTGTGAAGATGTCACAGCTGGTCTGGTCTATTTGAAATAAAAGGGTTTTTTCTCATTTTCAGGTTAATTATTTTTTATAATAATTTTCTTTTTCTATATATTGCCAAATTACAGAGAAGAAAACAATCTTCTATATTTATTTCAAATAGTAAGCAGAAATGTTTTAACATTTCTACAAGTATTAAATCAAAGTTTGATATTTTATACTTTTTGATGAGGATTATCCAATTTCTTGTAGACAAAGACAAGCAAATTAATTCAGTCTCATTTTGTGAATAGTACTGGTCTTTCTCATTCAATATATTTTGTTGAATTACTACTCACCAGCAGAATATGTCAAATTATTTTCTATATCAGTTTTCTGCTAAAACTGTGCAGCCATACTATAAATCAATTTGAAGTAATATATTCCTGTTGAAATAGTTACAAAAAATACAGGATTTTAACGACTTATTGCCCAAAGAAGTCAGACATAAATGAAACACCATACAGTGAGAATTCCTGTTTATTATATTGGATATATGGTTTAAAGATATTTTAATCCTGTAAAGGGAAGCAATCTCTGACAAATATTTTAATTTTCAGGAATTATGTTTTGAATGACAGAATCAAAAATATGTTTGCTAAATACATAATTATTTTCAGTCTTAGAGCTTCTCTCTTTTCTCACTTAATAAGATATAAGCAATATTTTTAAAATATAATATTCTATGGAAATAAGCTCACAGGGCAACCTGTTGCATTTTGCATGCTTCAGCTTTGATTCCATGGGCGTCTCTTTACCTTCCAGAATTATTTATGCAATATGTTTAGTTTACTTTACAGGCATGCCAGCATTTATAGGGTAGACCTATTGAACCAAGCCACAATAGATGTAATACATCAATACATTTGAGCTGAACAGTTTTAATTAGGCCTTCCTGGTCATTTCATCAATTCAGTGGAGTTCCATTGGGATTTGGATAACACTATGCCTTCTGTAGTGCCTGAGAATTACTGCATTCCTGTCCCGCTCTGCCAGTCACATCACAAGGTTAGACAATCAGCATTAAGTCACACAGTAGTCTGTATTCCAGAACTTAAATTCACCCCTAAAGTAATATCTTTGAAACTCTAAAATCTCTTCAACATTAATGTCAATTTGAAATTCAAGCTATCATGAAATTTCCTGACGCAACATTCTGTTGTTGCTCAGCAGCAAATTAAAGGTGTGTTTCACTTGGAGATTTATACTTGTCACATATGACAAATGTATTTGTTGCATTTGTCTGGCAGATGGGATCTGCTAGAACTTGCAGACATTACAAACTCCAAAGAATGTTTTTCTGCAACTGCAGTAGCTCTCTTTGTTTGTACTTCATTTGAGATCTATTTGCCAAACAGATTATTTAGGATTTAACAACCCTAAAGCAGATAATCTATTCACATGTATTAACTTCTTCTATCAGGATTAAATTCTTCATGTTTAAAACTACTTGACTATCTGCAATAGGTGTTTCTTAGCTTCTTTGTTGGCTTACTTTCTTGTGTACAAAATTGCAATGAAAAAAATATCAAAAAACTTCATCAGAATTAAAGTGATTTCATGAAAATAATAAACATTTATACAAAACAAGTAGATGACCATGCTATAGTAACTTTTAAGATTTCAACATTTTCTTCTTACTAGACAACACAGCAGACTTTCATATATTTCTTTCATATAATTTCCATGGATTTCCAGCACAACAAGAGACAGAAATGCAGAGACAACGAGCAGAAAATAATAAATGTTTGTAAGTACAGACATTAATTTGCTGAGCTGCATTTGGAAATTACTGTAGATGGTACAGATGATACAGAGTAGGTCCATAATTCTCTATGGGCACAGCTACATAGGAGTCACAGACATGAATATGAAACAGGGTCAAACATACCATATATTTCCCTTAAGTAGTTCAGGGACCCTCAGAGATGAAACTGTCTTGCCACTGGCTTAAACCTGGGCTTCAAAACACACTATGCTTCGAAGTCTGTGATGCAATGGCTGTGCGCTCACTGCTCTGAATGCAAAGAAAACTCACACACTCCCATTATCTCATGCAAAGTCTGAAATCTGTCCTCCAATTGCAATGGATGTATAAGAATATAATAGCTAATTTATTATGATATAGAAATCATGAGCTCTTGGGCAGACAACAAATTAATAACAGATAGTAAGTTTGGTTATATTATTGTTATTCAATGGAAAACATGTAAGCAGAGAAGACGCTCTTAATTAAAATAAATTTTTAAAAAAGGACAGAGAACCTGAGCTAATTATCTCCCCACTCTTCATATTAGGCAATTGTAATTGAGTATCATTTCACCTGACCATAAAGATTACAAAATTGACTGATTAGAAAATGAGGTTATCAAATGAATCAGGCTGTGTATCCTGGTCACACAGTTTCCTAACCCATTCAGGATACTTGGGCTTGTTCAAGACACAAAGGAAGAATCATAGAATAAAACAGTGGTTGAGGTTGCAAGATGATGCAAGGAACTTAGGAGTTAAGGACTGATTCATTAAGGGATGTGTGCTAAACAATGTATATTGCTTAATGGCCTTCACGGTGCTTGCCTAAGTATGAAGTGCATAAACTAAGCAGAAACAGCAGATGTGGATGCCAGACCATTGATAAGAGGGGACAACCACGACTACCCTAAAACTGGCTAAGACTGGATATGTGATTACACCACTAGGAGACACTGCACAGGAGCAAGCGACCTTGGAGCTCATTATAATACAAAGGGGGGATAGGTCGTGAATATGTATAGGCGGATTGGGAAACCCAATGCATATGCAACAAGTTAAGGGATAAAAAGTGGAGAGAAGCGCTGCTGAGTGCGCATGTTTTGGAGGAGTTATCCTATGCGTGCCCAGCGCTGAATAAACATACCTACTTAACAACGTAAACGAGTTGTAGAGTCTTTTCTGCATAACAAAGGGATCTCTGGAGGAATGTTCTGTGGTCTTCTGGGGAAACTTCTACTGCTGACGTTTGCGTCTATTGACTCTCTTCCTGTCACTAGATACAGCTGAAAAGACCCTAGTTCTGTCTTTAGACGTTCTCTTCAGGCAATTATATACACCAATAAACTCCCTCTAAGGCTTCTTTGCTCTAGGCTGTTCAGTCTCTCAGCCTTCTGACAAAGAAGATATACTTCAGCCCCTCCATCTTTTTAATGACTCTGAGTTGACCTGTGTCCAGCATGCTCATGTCTATCTTGTACTGGAAAGCCAGAACGGGACACAGTACTCCAGGTCCCATTAGTGTGGAGTAAAGGGGAAGGATCATCTCCCTCCACCTGCTAGTTACACTCCTAATGCAGCCCAGGCTATCGTTTGCCTTTTTTGTATCACAGGCACACTGCTGGCTCATGTTGTTTGCTGGTTCATGTTCAACAGCATCACCAGGGCCTTTTCTGCAGAGCTATTTTCCAGTCAAGCAGCCCCCAGAATATATTAATTTATTGTGCTTGTTCCTCTCTAGTTTTGGAAGATGAGCCCACCAGCAATAGTGGTAGCACCTCTGGGGTAACAAATTTAAGAAGGGGGGAAAATGTGCTGTGCAACAGCAGAAAAGAGGTTTTAAAGAATGTGTAACAACTCTGCAGATGTCCGAGTCAGTGAAGAAGGAAGGGGAGGAAGTGCTCCAGGCACTGGAACAGATTCCCCTGCAGTCCCTGGTGAAAACCATGGTGAGGCAAGTTGTGCCTCTGCAGCCAATGGAGGACCACAGTAGAGCAGATATCCATTTCACAGTCCATGAAAAACACCACACAGGAGCAGGTGGATGTGCCCTGAAGAAAGACTTGACCATGTGGGAAGCCTGGGCTGGTGCAGGCTCCTGGCAGGACCCCCAGCCCCATGGAGAGAGAAGCCCACGCTGGAGCAAGTTTGCTGGCATGACTTGTGACCCTATAGAGTACCCATGCTGGAGAAGTCTGTTCCTGAAGGACTGAATCCCATGGGAGGGACCCACACTGGAGTAGTTCATGAAGAACTGAAGTCTGTGGGAAGGACTCACATGGGAGAAGATAATGCAGGACTGCATTCCATGGGAGGGACTCCACACTAGAGCAGGGGAAGAGTGTGAGGAGAAAAGAGGCAGAGATATATAATCAACTGACCATAACTCCTATTCCCTGTCCCCCTGTCTTGCTGTCAGAGAGGAGAGGGAGAAATTGGAAGTAAAGTTGAGTCTGGAAAGAAAGGTGAGGGGTGGGGGAAAGATGTTCTAAGATTTAGTTCTAGTTTTATTTCTCAGTACCCTACTCTGATTTAGATTGTCAAGAAATTAAACTAATTTCCCCAAGTTGAATCTGTTTTGCCTGTGACAGTAATTGGTAAGTGTTCTCGTCCTGCCTTTATCTTCACCCATGAGTCTTTAATGATATTTTCTCTTTCCCCTATCCTGCTTGGGAGAGGAGTGATGGAGCAGCTTTAGTTGGCACCTGGTAGCTAGCCGAGGTAATCCCACCACAAGGTAAAGATATAAATGCATTGCAGTCTGCTAAAATTATCTCATATTGTATAATTGTTACACTAGCTCCAGATATGCCATGTAGCAGACTGTATATGATCTGTCTAGATCATGTACCAGTGGTGATGCTGCCTTCAGTTCCATACGGAGCCAAGAGGAATCAGTTTCTTCAGCATCTTAGGGAGTTCATGAAGGAAATTGGTCAGAAATTTTGGGCAGGTTATATTGGTTAAACAACCAGTCCATTCTTTTGAACAAAGTACAGATATTACCCATTTAAATGATCTCAGAGGTTATATTCTTGCTTAGCTTCATTACATATGAAATCTAGTCTGATATTTCTTTTCTCTACAGAAGTTGAAAGGATTAATCTGTAATTGCCTTGATGGACACACTCAAATTCTAATAAGTAGAACCTTAGCAAAATTTGAACTATCTTCTGTGTTTCAGCTATGATACTGACATACACGTAAGTCTTCCTAGTCTTTGTTTGCCATTTTTTAGAATTTATAGATACATTATTTTACTCTCAGCATAGGTCTCCTGAATTTTCCAGTTAATGAAACAGAAAGATACTAACATTTCACTATTGCACTTCCTGATAGTCAGTAACTTAAAGTAAAGGTCAAAAATATAAAACTGTATATGTTATAGTACTTCCTGTCAGGGACTCACACACATTCAAGCTCTAATTAAAAGCACTGCTAATTTATTACACTGTGTATAATCTCTTCTCAGTAGAACAAATAGGGAAGAAGAATTCAACAAAACTTGGCATTATCTTTACCTCTCACTAGGTAATCTTTATAATTACTATATTATGTCTTCAAATAACAAGTAAGTTTCCTTAAAAAGTAATTTTTCAAAATCCCACTAAATTAGAACCAAAAATGATATCACTATTAGTTATCAAAAACTAATATGAAATGTAACAAAATATATGCATACACAACTGACTTCACATTATCTGAATAGTTTATGTACTTCAGTTTCAGTAATCCTTTTTTTTTTTCTTTTCAGAGCATAGCTGTTTAGGCTTTGAATACCTCATAATTGCAATTCTCCATATCCTTAATACTGTGAGTACACTTTCTTTGATGTCTGTAGAGTCTAAATTTAATTCATCTATGACTCCAGAAGCTTCCCTCTGCTGAAATAATAATTTCAAGAGCCTTCGGCCACTTCATAGGTTGAACTGGAAGGGCAGAAGTGTATGTTGTGGAGTGAGGTCTTTCACCATCTGACAAATACCCTGACAGGGCAGACTCTCAGGCTCGGAGTGATTGGCAGCTCCTGCAGCTTTTGGACCTGAACAGCTGTGCATTGCAGCTGAGCTAAAAAGGGTCTTCTAATTATCACAACATTAACAATCAAGTGGTTCTGGCCAAAAGGGACCACAACTGAGAAGTTGCTTTGTAAGCTACTTAAAATTTTTCAGAGACCACATGCAGTCTGCAAGTCTGCCCTTTGTGACATTAGACAGTCTAGTAGCAATAAAAATAGTGGTATTGCTGCTAAGTAATTAAATCATGCTAGAGAAATACAGTAAAAACTTTATTAATGTTTTTCATTATGAAGCAAAATGCATTTTTTTATAAGAAAACACTGAAATACTGGAGACGGTTTAGCATAATTCATGAAGCTGAGTGCTGTCTATTTTGCAAAGGATAGTAATGGTTGTTTTTAGGTATTTAACACATTGCAGTCTTCTGAGAAAGAGAAGGAAGGAAAATAAAACCTGACACACACTGCTGCACAATCTGGAAGAATGTCATGATAAGGATGAAGAAGGTAAAACAAAGATATGCAAAGCTTTACAAGGCAACATGGAATACCTATCTGACAACTTAAGTAAATGCCCTTCTTTTCATTCCAAACTGAGATTTTTCCGTGAAAAAATAAATTCCTCAACACACAAAATTTATGGTAAGGTAAATATAGAGCTAGCATAAACACAAAGAGTTAAAAATAGTAATTAGCAAGCACATAGTAAATAAAATAAGAAACCATATTAATTTTAATAATAACAGATATATATATATCCCTGATAGTTGTAGTAGTATTTAATACCAAGAATCAAGGCTAAAGCATGTCCACTAACTTTATACAATGTTCCACTGAAGAAATTAACAAAGTTCACAAATTTTGATTTTTTGTCTCTCTCTAACTGCAAAACACTTTGCATCAAATAATTGAAAATAGTGTGTTTTGTGAAAATGTTTGGTTTTCAATGAAAAAAATGTATTGCCTCAGTTTAACAGGACTTCTTGGGAGATATTATCTGAGGAGATGGCAGAATACCCATCCTAAGGGCTTTTCAAGATTTGTCTGAAAAAAAACCCAGCTGATGTATTCTATTGCCAGTAATATTCCCACTAAAAGGGAATTGGGACTGCATGACTTCCAGAGATCCCCATATTGTTGGTCATTAGTTATTCAACAGAAGTAAGAAAAATGTTTGGGAAATATGTGAAACACATAGTAAGACAATAGTCACCGAAATATTTTTAAAAGACAAAAGTGAACATGAACAGTACTTAATTTACTGTAAGGAACATTAGAAACTCTTTTTTTTTAAATATATTTAGACCTGATATGTTTAGCCAACAGTACTACTAAAGGCTTGCCCCCCTTTTTCAGGAACTTTTAAACTGGCCAAAAAACTAGCTTCTGGAAAAAAAAAAAAAAAAAAGAAACGTCACATGATAAAGATTCATTAAAGTTAATGGAAATTTCTCCAGATTTCCATCAATTTGACATATCAGGCCTGTAAAATACTCTGGTGGTTGCCATGTTGGCAATCAGGGTAAGGTTCTTTTTTTATTTTGCTGTTCTGCATCCTTAATTTTACTTTATTTTCTTTCATATTGTCTCTACTACTTTAGGAAAACAACCTAGTATCCACATATATCAGTTTAACATTTACAAAAGTAGTACACTAATATCTTTTTTCTGTTGAGCTGTTGTCAGGATTAATTAGTGTAGCAACCAGATCTAAAAAGAATGTGTTGGTTTAAGCCAGCATTGAGTAAAATACCATAGCTGTCTCATTAAGTTCAGTTGGATATTTGCCTGAATACATAATACAATATTAATTTATTATCAGCAAGCAAGATGTTCTGTTATATTTTGATTCTCCTCTTAATGGGAGGTCGGATTTTCTTTTTTTCAATTATTAGATTTAATGTTTTTGTTCAGCTTTTTAAAAGCAAAACAATGAATAAATGGAAACTAGGAAACTGTCAACTTCTCCTTACAAAACGTAATGCCATCGAGAGCTGGTACAGTGGAATAATCAGAACTATGGTAAATATGACATCCCTTATGCATATGCTGCAGAAAATACAATTTTTCAAGACCTTGTAAAGTGGAATAGCATAGTTTTGGCTTGATATCAGCTAAACTTCAGGTTAATCACACTTTTAGCTATCACAGAGCGATGGCATGCAGAAGCTGAAGAGAGACTTTGCATTTAATGGATGAAATTCTATTTGCTACAAACTGATAGCGGGTTTGGCAGCTGAATGATGTATTTCCGGAAATGGGAAGATGTCCTAGAAGTAACTCGTGGCTGTTTCCAAAGATTTATTAAAACTAAGTTGACACTTGCATCACTGATAGAGGTAATTTCGGAGCTCTTGAAATTCTACTGACCCTAAGATAATGAAACTACCACCTTGCGCACATTTGTATTCTGTGGCAGGTATGGCTCTGCTCATGGCTCAGAATGTGAAACGCTGTCATTATGTGCTGAAGGAATTCACACCAGTAACTGAGGGCAAATGCATAGACTTGAAGATATTTCAAGAAAGGTAGATACAATACTCAGAAACAAATGTGCAAAAACAACGATAACAGGTTATTTGGGTACTTAATAAAACTTAGGATTCTGTAGGATGAGCGTAGCCTTGCAACTAAGCCATTTTTTTAAGGTTTTTTTTTTCTTCAATCCTGTATCACAGCAAGAATTTATATTATGCCCTAAAACAAATCAAAACCAGTGCATATGAAAAGTGCCATGAAATGTGCTTAGAAAAGTCTTGCTGAAGAAGAGACGTGCATATTTATGACACAGACAGCCATGGGCTGTACAAATTAAAGCTTTGCTTATAATCCAAATAATGTTTTTAACAGCATTTTCAGATAAGAAGGATGTGTGTTAAAGTCTGATCAAAAGTATCAAATCTTTAGGCTCATTTAAAATGCAGATTGGTCATATGAAATGGGATGACTGCTTTATACTAAAATGCAGCAGAAATATTAATGAAAATAAGATAAATCAATGGAACATTTCACTACTTTAATCAACTTTTTCAAAAAAACCCTAAAACCCCTACCTCCTCCTCATGCTTTAATAATCACATGCACTTGTAAAGTGTTTGAAAATTCACAGAGATTAGAGCAACAAAGGTAATCCAGTAAATGGTCCTGAGGAGACTGATCACCACTGGATAAACTGATAATCAGAAAAAAAGAAGTCTTTTTAAAACTCCTTGCTGTGAATTTGGAGTTAGCATCGAGGACTGAAACCTTTCATTTCTGAGTTGTGCCTTTGATTTAACTGTGCATCATGTTAGAAGGGAGATAAACAATTTTGTTTTCTTTAAAGACATTGAATAGTAAGGGGGTGAGTACTATTTTGAGAAAAGTAATATTTAGGCTACATTTATACAATATTGTAAATCTGGAATGTTAGTATTTTTCTGGGACACTGTTTCAACTGATTATTCTTTATTCAATTAGTCACCTTTTTTTAGATGGCTTTGGTGCTGAATATTTTTATTGAAACAAACTTGTTTCCAGAAAAGTTTGCTTGTCCTAGAGTGCCACTTGTCTGTAAAGTCTGCCTTAACTTCATTAAGGACTAAAATAATAAGACCCCTTGTGTTTAAAATAGCCAAGGAGCCTGTATTGTAGTCTGTGCTACACCTACAAGCTGCAGTTAGCTTTCACTTAGAACAAGAGAGAAAGGACAAGACATCCACCTCCAATGATAGTTTCATGGCTGCAGCTCTTGCATAGGGTGAACATTTGATCTTGAGTCTGTTTTCCTCAACACACAGGGTGTCACAGTATTGCCCATTCTTCAGAAAAATGTTTGATTTATTAAATAAAGGAGAAATATGGGAACATATTTTTTTAGAACTCTGTAGAACTCATTACTTTTCTTTTTGAAGCTTTGCCTTGAATCTGAATTCTCTGAATCTGCATTGGGTTTGTGTGGCCAGGTTTTGGTAATGAGGGGGCTACAGAGGTAGGTTCTCTGAGAAGCTGCCAGAAGCTTCCCCCATGTCCCACAGAGCCAATGCCAGATGGCTCCAAGAGAGACCCACTGCTGGCCAAGGCCGAGCCAAGCAGTGATGGTAGTAGTGCCTCTGAGATAACATATTCAAGAAGGTGAAAGGAGCCCACATTGAAGTAGCCTGTTCCTGAAGGACTGCACTCCATGAAAAAGGACCCATGCTGGAGCAGGTTGTGAAGAACTGTAGCCCGTGCGAAGGACTCATGTTGGAGAAGTCCATGGAGGATGGTCTCCTATGGGAGGGAACCCATGCTGGAGCAGGGGAAGGATTCTTCTTCCTTAGGAGAAAGGAACGGCAGAAACAGCATGTGATGAACTCGTTGCAAATCCCATTTCCCGTCTCCGTGTGCGTCTGGGAGTGAGGAGGTGGAGAATTTGGAGTAAAGTTAAACCCAGAAAGAGAAAGGGGTGGGGGAAAGGTGCTTTTTAAGATTTGTGCTACTTCTTATTATTGTACTCTGATTTTGATTGGTAATAAATTCAATTAATTTCCCTAAGTCAAGTCTGTTTTTCCCCTGATGGTAATTGCTGAGTGATCTTTCCCTGCCCTTATTTCAACTCTTAAGCCTTTTGCAATACTTTCTCTCCCCTGTCCAGTTGTGAAGGGGAGTGATAGAGCAGCTTTGGTGGGCACCTCACATCCAGCCAGGGGCAAACCACCACAGACTCTAAAAATTAGTTTCTAAAGTACAAAAGCCCAGATTTGCATAGTGTTCACTTACAGTGAACACATAGTATTTTCAGTTGATTGTGGTGTTCTAGGACTATTTTAATATTATTATAGTTTCAGAACACTGAAAAAAATATCGCTGCTTTTTTTTACATCATATTTTCCCATAGGTTTTGCACAGACCTGCTCTATTAGAGGTAATTACGAGGAAATATTTAGTTCCATTTCTACTCCTTTATTATCCATGAAGTACAAAACAATGTTTGTCCACTTTTTTCCCCATTTTTATTTATTTTATGAATTATAGGAAGTGAACAATTTTCACTGAAATCAGGGTTTTTTTCAGCATAGCCTAAGCTGATTACATATCAGTTTAACATATTCACAAAATGTCTGTGAGAATGTGTATAATGGGAGATACCCCAGTTTAATTTTAAAAATTCTTGCCAGTTAAATCCCACAGCTTGAAGTAGTTTAGAAAGAGATTCAACTAAATAGATGTAACCCCTTTTAAGGCACTTTTATGTCAGCTCCATCAGTTAATTCACTCCAATTAGAAAATATGTTAATCTTCCACAGTTTGCAAGAGATCTGCCTACAAATACCAGGCTGGAACACATACGACTTGCCTCAGTAAAATAACCCAAGATACTGAGTAAAAGCTAGAACAGCTATATCTAACTTACAAAACATATTGGGTTTTACAGGATTTCACACAAGTTGAGTAGTAGTGGCAGCTACTCATGTTAAAAACACACCTGTCACTAGTGAAAACAGAAGCCAGATTAAAGTAGACCTTTTTTCTTAAATAGATGTAGCATTGAAGAATGTATTGTGCCTCCTGCTTCTATTAAAGGAACAATTGTCTTGCCACTTTTCAAGCCTCGTTTAGGTACTATAGTTAAATAACTATTAAAGGAAAAAGGGCAAAAAGTAAAAGCAATGTTTTCAAGGTTTTAGGACTTTTTTATTTTCAGTAGAATAATTAGTGTTAGAACAGAACTCTGGTAGCCAGATAGTCCAAATCTCAGCCCAAAACAGGGCCAATCTCCAATTTAGAGACAATTTAATTTAGATGGTAATGCATTATTACACTACTCAATTATTTAGAGCTGCCTAGCTTTATTTGACCATTTAATGAGCATCCATTTATGCTGATTTTTACTGACACTTGCTTTGGGAAAATTATAAATTTGCCAATAACAAAATTTCAAGAGCAGAACTACCAAAGTGCTTTTCTTCTGTTTTCTTTCATGTTTTCCTCCACATGAGTGAACAAGTATCTGGTCTGCTCACAACATTCCACCATGTGCTTTCATAGTACATTCCTATAATTTTTTTAGAATATATGGTGCTCAGGAAAAGCAAGGAGAAAAGTACAGTACCAATTTCTCCTTCACTTCCCAACAAATGATGCTCTGTTCAGGAAAGCAGAATCATCTCCTAAGAACGCATTAATTTTCACATAATCTCAATATGTTTACCAAAATTCATTTTAAAGTTATATTAAAGATATGAGCGTATTAAAATTGCTGCCTAACAAATTATCCATGGACATATTCCAAATAACTCACTTTTGCACTTGCTCTCAGGAAAGCTTAGTTAGATCAAAATCCACACCTTATGACAAGTATTTTTCACCTTATTCACACGATCCTTTAGAAAAAAACTCAGGTCATCAACGGCAGGTGATTTGTGATGGTGGATCTGCACGATGCACAACTGCATTATGACAAACATCAACCAATAATGTCAGTCACACACTTCCACAGTCATAAAGACAGTCATACAACCAAATTAATGTGTATATTTAAAAGTAATTGATATAATTAAAATATTAACTTAAGAGGGGATAATTTAGCTTTGAGGTTCCTGAAAAGCTGCAAGCTCTTCAGTTCCCCACACTAAAATGCCTCATTTAAATTCCGTTAGTTTATTTGGGATTGTTTTTTCCAGACATGGGTTTTCCCCTCATGAAAAAACTTTAAACTAGAAGCTATTCTTACAGAATATATCAGTAATGGGATATTTTATCAATGAATGGGTGTTCAGCTACTTCTTTACTGGGAAAATGTTTATTTCTTCTAATATATAACTTAAGTTAATTTCTACTGGCAAAAAGAAATTGGCAAGAAATTGGCAAAGATTTTTACTAGAATGGAAGTGAAGGAAAATCACCAATTTCCTCAGTTAAACATCAAATCAGATCCTCGGTAAAAAAACATAAAAGATAAAATTCAAAAATTCAAGAAAAATATTTTTAATACTTTTGAACCAGAATTTCTGATTCCTTACCGTGTCTATGAAAACAAACAAGAAAGGATTTGTTTTAACACTCACCTTGCACTTGTTTATCTGGCTACCAAGGCAGCAATGCTCCTCCTGGAATTTAATCACGAATTTTTATTCCCAATGGAAATGGTTTGAGACAGACACAAACAAATGTACTTCTTTCTCGAAGTTCAAATCAGTATGGAAATGTTGCTAAACCCATTTACATAAAAGCCAGTGTTTCATATGTTACTATACATCCTGGAAAGTCTGAAATACATGGACAAAGACCTATTTTGTCATCTTTTGAAAGAGCAGAAAATTATTGTTGAACAAAAACAGCATAACCTATTCATGAGGAATTAGGGGAGAAAAAACATTGGTCATACACTTGTTAAAAAATTGGTCCTTTCTGTCATAAAATAACTTTCTCCCTGCTAATATATTTTATTGTTATAAAGGTCATTGTTTGTTTGAATAAGGGGAAATAAGCTGTGAGAAACTGTTTATATAATGCAAATGAGAGAAGTTTGGCAGAGGCATGCATGTTAATCAGCAAAGTAAAATTCTGACTACATAGCTGCTTGCTGAAAAGTTTTCTAAATCCATGACTATCATATGGCCAAGGGTAAGGGAGACTGGGTATGCTAGAAAAAATGTATGTACTTAATAATGCCTAGGTTTTACATATTTTTTTTTCCTTTGCTCTGAAAAGTGCTTTGCACAGCAACAGAGGAGAAAATTCCTTTGTTTTGCAGATGGAGAAACTGCTCAAGGGCAGTCAACAGCCTCATCTGAAAAGAGAACCAAGGTTAAGGGTGACCAGTATACTTCACTGATTCTACAGAAGTGTAGGTTACAAATCTAGTTATTACTATTTCTTCTTTGAGCAGCTTTTCCCCCAAATTAGACATACAACCCAAAAAGCGCCTAAAGCAAACCTACTTTAACTGATGAGATGCTCAACTTCACACTGACATGAAGTATATAGATAACATTTTCAGTGATCAAGATCAAAGTCTTTTCCTAGTTATATCAATGAACTCTACTATCACAAAAACTAAGATATTCTCTGGTGAATCATCCTTTCAGGTTTCAAAATAAGCATTCAATGAGAAATAGTGGTATTAAAAAAAAAAAAAGCACTAAACAAACTTTTTTTTTTTTTTTTCTCCAGACACTGAATGACATTTTCATTTCATCTGCTATTCTTCCCCTGTAAATCAGTGGCATAAAAGTGCTGTAACATCATGGCCCTATGGACCTCATACCCTGATTTCTTTATATCTTCTTCAGTTCTGGACAGTCTAAAAATAAACTGGAGGTAAGACACTATCTTCTCATTTGATACATTTACAGTCACTTTACATTGGCATTTAAGTTTACATTTATATTAGCACACAAATACTCACCTTTTTTAGACATTTATACCTTTTGACTATGATAGGATCCAGGAATAACCCATTTTAATATAGTTGTCCTCACAATGCTCCTTTAGGGTTAGAAATTATTATCGCTCACATTTTTGAGTGGAACCACAAAGTCTGTGATATGAGACTTGGCTGCATTTCTAAAATCATCATTCCCGGTGAGTGCCTAGCAATAAATCAGCTGCATTTCTGAGTAAGATCTAGGCATTGGCATTATGAATCTGACTTTTTCCTGAGAGGTTTAAGAAAAAAATCTCAGTCTTTTCCATAATCTTTTAATGAAAGTGCTATCCTGGGAGAGGTGAATTAGAAAAAAGTCAAGCTAAAGAGAGCCTGCAACTTAGGTGCCCACCTGCCACCACTATAATTTTGTACAAAAGACTAATGGGAATTAAAAAAAAAAAAAAAAAGAGAGAACACTGTTACACTGTTTTCAGCAGTACTGAAGTGATTTGTGTTTCTTAAACCGAGAAAGTGCAGTTAAGTCATTGAAATACATTTTCTTTACAAGCAGTTTCAGTTTAAATTGTTTAAGGTTGTTCACATATGACAGTCTGTTGAATCAAGAGTCCTGACTCGTACACATGTCCCTTATTATGCATTAGTCTTGATAAAGTCAATATACTTAATTATATGCTATACACTTAGTATGAATAATTATTTTACTGAATCAGGAACTAAATGCCTGAAGACACAGTGAGTCTGTGATGTGCAAAACACTTCAGGTAGTGTAAACAATGTGTATCATATGAGCACTAGCAAATGTTTGGCTTTTAATTGCTAATAGAATTCTCAGCAAGGATACCAGCACTATTTCTTGAATAATAGGAAGCTTACAGAAAAGAAAAGGTACAATATGAAAAGTCCTTTTGCTTTTCTCTGTAGCAGATTTCCACTGTTCAGTTTTTCAAGCTAAATCAAGATACTGGTAGGAAATAACAGCAATAGAAATTATCTCCAACAAAGACAATGTGTGCTTGTTAAGTTGGAGAAAATTGCACTTTAAGTTTAAATTTTAGTAACGCAAGCAATTATAGATAAGAAAATGGTAAACATGGGTCTTTGCTGAAGGTCCCTTTATGCTGACAATTACTTTATATTCTTTGTTACTGCAGTAGAAATGCGTGAGTTAGAGATGGATGGAGAAGTAATAAGCAGTAGAAGGAAATACAGAGAAATTTGCAATGTCACTTGGATGTCTACATCAACACAGTGTGGTGAACTGAAGAGAAGGAATTAATAATAAAGTCATTGAAAATAGTTACAGAGGAAACAGAGGAATCAAAGGAAGGAAAGAAAAAGCCACAGAGACATAAACAGTTAATGCCTATCATGTTCATAACCCATTACACAGATTAGTTGCATACAATTAAATTTTTCACAAAGTTACATGCAGAGGTACTACCTAGCTCAGAGTTGTCTGAGCAACATATATAGACTCAAAACGTAGTGTAAACAATGAAGATGTCAGGAACAGCCTAAATTCACTCACATAAAAAGAGACCTAAATGCGACTTTAGATTCCCTAGAATGACTCTTGCAGACTCTAGTTGCTCCTACTGAAAGGAGAAGATATGTATGATGGTCTTCTGTAATGTCATCCCTGTACCAATGTTTCAGGAACTTTTGTGACCTCCTCTGGAGTAGATGGGCACAACCAGGAGGCACATTCCAAAAGTGCTTTACTGATCTAAGACTTTAACATAGGTTCACCCTAAAATGAACAGAAACGAAAAATAAGGCCTATGAGATATGCCCATGGACCACTTTCTAAAACAACAGCTGAAGCATAGCTAGGATACATTGGAATATCTCAAGGGGCATTACATGCTGTGGTCAGGCACTGTTCAAATTCTTCTGCAGATTTAAATGTTCTAGGTGTCTCAATACAGATGTCTGCCTGCCAGCTATGACATTTAAACTTCTACTACAGACAGGGGAGACCTAGTGATTGCTGTTAGCACAGACTGCTGAGCTCCTCAGCACACCTCAGCAGAGACACTTAGATTTGGTCAGATCTTCAGATCTCCAGACATCATTGGCTATGTAAAGGAGCCTCTGTTCATTTGTCCAGATAAGGGTCTCTTAAATGTGTAGCCTCGAACATCTGGTCTCGGACAACACGGACCTCCAGTGGACACTGATGGTTAGGTGTTTATGCTGCATGTACTGCATCCCTCCTGACATGGGTGGAAGTGACTGAATGATTATACAGTAGGAACAAGGCAGCAATTGACATTACACTGATTTCTTTAAGAAATATTTGTTTAAGTCACTTCAAAATTTCAAGTATCTTCTCAAGTCTGAAAATGCAGCACTTAAGAGACAAGGTCCTTAGAAATCACTTCATCCCAACTGCAAAAATGTATTTCGTTTTGCAACGGGAAAATGCAGCAATGCTTGGTGCAAGAATGACATACACAAATGCTCAGTCTCACCATGAGAATGATAAATCATGGTGGCATGTTCATGTCCTCAGTAAAGATAATTTTGTACTTATTCCAAGTCATAGTATTTATAAGACCATTTCTTTTCCCCAGTTCTCATAGAAGATATAAATAATGTGCTCTGGCTCATATATTAAAATAATATTAACACATAGGTAACTTCAGAAATTTACCTTTGGGTAATAATGAGTTACTTTCTTACAGAGACTAGATATAGCATAAACAGAGTTGGATGAGCTCTAAAGCATAGGAGATGTGTCTTCTGGGAACCACAAGAATGGCATTTTGCAATTTCTGTAGTAGGTTATAAAACAGATTGGTGAAGATGCATTGAATGCTTCACTGTGGTATTTCCTATTTTTTGCCTTTTTCAGCAATGAACATATCCTGAAGATTCCCTCCCTCCACTAGGCTGGCATGCCTTTTTTAAACCAAACTGTCCAGAATTCTGTATCATACACCTTTTTTAGCTGCTATTTATTTCTATTTTTGAGCAATACAACTATTTTGTTGCCTAGCATCAGATAACGAAATCTGAGGGTTCTTCAGCTGTTCAGGCTTTCACCTGACTTATATTTATTTTTCTGGTTTTCAGGTCTCTCCTCTCCTGTTTGTCAGTCTTTAGTCTTCTCTCATGGTTTCTCTGATCACTTTTCACAAGACTTTGCACCTTGTTCCTTATAACAGTCCAATTTTCCTTTCTAAATTGTTATAGACTCTTTTAGTACATCAAACAACTTCCTACCTAGCTACTGACAAACTTTCCTACTCTGTGTCCACTTCTCTACTCTCCATACCTTACTGTAGCCCTCATATCCTCTATTTACATCTTTCCATGTCTTTCATCCTTTCAAACCCATATCTGTCCCTTCAGGCATCCAGCATTTTTCGTACATAAGGGATTCGTCTTTCTCTGCCAGTCCATTCTCAGATGACAGACTCAATTTCCTTTTCTTTGCCAAGGACTTACCTTTTCTGCTTCCTCTTTGCCAGGCTTAGCTTCAGAGTTCTACTTACTATTGCCAATATTTTTTGTTATTGCCAAACACACATGAATTCCCTCAGAAACATGACAAATATTCCCTTTTCTCTCGCTCCCTGCCTCCCTCCCCTTCCCCTGAAGGTCATCACTATCTGCTCTGCCCATTCTACAAGAAATAGATTTTTTTTAATCTGTTTCTTGTGACCTTTTGGTTCAAACCACTTCCAGTAGGAATAAAGAAAATTATTTCTTTATTTCTAGCCCATTTTCTCTCCTTCCTTGTAAGACTTTATTTTGACATATTCCATGATATGTCTCTTCCATGCCAGCCACTTGCTCATCTATTTTGTTTTCTGTAGGAAATGCATGTCTTAAGAATAAAATTATTGAAAACTGCCAATCTCAGTTCAAGTAACTTAATAATGATGACACCAGTGAAGAGGATTTACTTATCTCCTTTCATATGAAGGAGATCCAAAGTGTGTTGAAACTAAGTATATTATATCACATCTAGCTGCACAAGAAATTGATTGTCTTTATTTTTAAAAAACTGAGCATATAAGATGTTTCATTAGGTCTGTGAAGTCACAAAACCCCCAAAAATTTTCTTCAGTGGGCTTGTAAATCTTGTTCATAATGGAAAATACTTTCCTAGTTAGTCATTTGAATTCTGATATAGACTGTGATACAGACTCCTGTTACTAGTATTTTTGTTAACTACCAAACGTGCATTTTTTAATAAATTCACCTATGTGCTCATCTCTGCTCTTTTTCTCTGACTTCTCAGCCACCACTTCACAACCTGGAAAAGGTTATATCAAATGTAGGAGCAGTACAGTATTTACAAACCAGCATTCTCAAAAGAGAGATTTTCCAGTCAAATCATAAAAGAGAAAATTCTAGTTTGTTTTTTTTTAAACAAACCAACACTGAAAGTATTACCTCATTCAGTTAGGAAACACAAAGAGTCATCTCAATAGCTTCCAATAAATGTAATTTTGAATATCATGGAAATAAGTGGACAGAAAGATACCAAAGTAACCTGTGAATAGAGTCCAATTTTAACAGGAGAAATAAAAGGATTTGGTTTGTTTAATGAAAAATAAATGGCTGCAATATTAATATCTTTCAGTCCTTCTCCTAGACTAATATAACTTTTCTGTACTTTCCCCCTCATCTCAATTTAACTATTCTGAAAAATTTGGCTATTATCTTTTTATTTCCTGCTTCTCCCTCTTTTCTCCTGTACCTCTGCAGGATTGTCTAGAGCATTTGTTGCCTTTACTTCCCAATTTAGTTTGCAATATTGCCTCTCTAGTAATACCACTTTGAGCATGTTCCTGGTATGCTCTCATTGGTGCCTGATGGGTTTTTTTACATGATTATGAACAGTCATTTCAAAGCTAAATATAAATCAACAAAAGTGCTAATGAGTTACTAGAATCTTCTTTCATCCTCATTCTATCTTCAGTTCTACATCTGCTGCCAGCAGTACTCCTATCTTACAACTTTTTCGTGTTCTTTTTTACCTGCTTGAATAAGTGCTTCCAGTGGGGAACTAGAAAGTTGCTCTCTTCTAACTAGTCCTGGCTGGAATATAGTGAGAGCATTTCATACAGACCAGACATAATATTTGACAAGATGTGTACATTTTTACAGTAGATAGAATGTTATCTGTTTTAAATATGTAAAACCCAAATTGCTTTATGTAAAATTAACAACCTAGGAGAAGATTAAATTGGTAACGGGAGCTAAATATTTGTTTCACAGAAAATGGAACAAAATCTTGTGGGTATCCAACTGCTGAAGTCTTTCAGCCTTCGAAAAGCTTATACAAAATCATTTTGGAAAGAATTGCAAGCATATAATGTCTTGCCTCTGACTTTTGGAAAGGTGACCACGAAAGCAGTTCCATCTCTTATATATAAAAGTGCTTCCCACCCCTCTTTTTTTTTTTTAACTTGTCCTTAAAATTTTGCAACATTTTTTTTTCAGAGATTTTTTTCTTACACCTTATCTGTTCCTCTTTTTCCATTTTACCATTTCAAGACAAAAAATATATAGCAAAAGGACAGTATTTTAGAAAAAAAATTACTTAGGAAAAAGGTAATTGAGGAAACTAAGTAGCTCATAGTGATGAGCTCTTACCTTAAGATGACATCTGGATAAGCAGCTGTGATCCTTGGATGAATAAATACAGAAATTCTGAGTAGAAATAGAAGGCTGATCTACAGCACTAGTAAAGCTATTACCACAATACTTTATGTGATTCTAGTGTCCATATTACAAAGAAAAAAAAAGAAGTTGAAAGTGAAAATTAGGGCTTAGACCAAAATTTATTGTGTGAGAAAACATTTTTAATCAGTTATTAAAGGAGTCTGATTCAGTTAAAATACCTAAAAAAGACAAACAAGCAGATTTGATAACCGCCAGCAGAATGGTGACATTACTGCAGTAAGTGCTGACAACCTGTTGCGACACAAATAGATTCTGAGCAAATGTTGATATTGTGATTCTGTCCATATTAGGATATTTACAGTATAATGATTTTGGATCATCTCAAAAGAAGGAGCCCGCAGCAAACCATTTTACAGTACTGGTAACAATACTGGTTAAAGTATGATGGCACAGAGATCAGTACATGCTAGCAAGTAGAGAAAAATCCTTCAGGGATCTTTGTTGTTATCAGTAACATCACCAAATCTTGTAGGTTATAACAGACTCTTTAAAATCATGAAGTCCAGCTGCCAATACAGCAGTGCCAAATCTACTACTAAACCATGTCTCCAAGTGCTACATCCATGTCTTTTAAATAGCTTCCTGGATGGTAACTCAACCACTTCCCCAAGGAGCCTGTTCTAATGCTTGATAACCCTTCCAATGTAGAAATTTTTCCTAATATCTAATGAGGCTGCTTCCTCTTGTCCTATTACTTGTTAGTTACACCAAGGATTTCTGTCAGTAAAGGCATGATATAGAAGTGTAACAAGAACTAGGGACCAAAAGTGGGAGCCACTATATAACCAACACTTAGGTAAAGAGCCACTAAAATAATTTACCTTGGAAGAATTTACCTTGATGTCTTGATGCCTTGGATCCAGTGTTGTTTTAAATAGCCATATGTAGACCAGCCATGACATCCCGATTTAATAAAGTATCACTGAAGAAATGTAATGGTCAGGATACACGTTAGCTAACCATCAATGAGCGTAAAGGTGACTTGGAATATCCAAGTCTATGGAAATGAAAACAAAAAAAACCCAATACAGACCATCAGAACCACAGAAAGTTATTTTTCATAAAAAGACTATGAAATTTTCCTGAAAATTCACTGACACTGTACTTGTAGCATGGTGGCCTCAGAAAGTGATCTGTTTTACCTTTCATCCAATCTTGAGAACCAATGCACTGGCTAAAGGGCTAACAGAAGTTCCCCTGGCCATGCTAAAGGCAGTGTTTACAGAGCCACTGGAAACCCTTCCATTCCTGAAACCTGCTAATATTTCTGCCAGCTTCAAGAGGCCTCTCATTGTCTGAGGTTCTGCAGCTCTGAGGCACTGTTTAAATGATTTCCTCAGACTCACTTCTGGCCAGTTTTTGAACAATAGTGATCAATCACAATTGAATTCCTAGTACCATGTCACAACAAACTGATTAAACTCTCCCTAAAGAAATCACAGCTGTTATTGGCCCTAACGATATCATCCAGGACTTTAAATTACAAAGGAGATTATATTCGTGTCTCAGAGAAAACATTTAATTTGGAAGCTAAGGAAAAGATAAAGAAAATGTTTGAACAATGTCTAGCGATCTTTGTAGATATTTAAGAATAGTACATTTGCTTTCAAACTATAGTGTAAGAAAAAATTATTCTTCATTATAATACTGGCTTGTAAGATGTTTCTGTGTCTTTTACTGTTTCACTGCCTACAAACAAATAATCCTTGTTTTGCAGGTAGCAAGCACTAAGATAACATTGGCTTCCTTAGCCAGTCCAGAGCTGCTGCTGAATGGCTTCAAGGACACACTGCAGTGATGGCTCAAGTTGATAGCAGACATCCTAGCCTGGAGAAATCCCACTGATTGCTAAGGGAGAGACTCTTAGGAAAGTAATTACCACTACATAAACTATGATCTAAAAATTTTGGCTTTACCTCATCTGTAAATTCAAAATACTTTATTATGGGAAGTAATGACTAAATTTAAGCCCAGAAATGTTTTACACAGAAGCACTGACAATCACAGCCAACACATATGCTTAGGGATTACATGCAATGTAACTACGTCTTTTAAGTGTCTCATAAAATTAACTGCATTGACTTATACTGAGTTCAGATTTCATAGTATTGCTCTGTTGTTCAAAAATAAAATTTAATGGATCAAGGAAGGGAAATGCCTATGATCTTCAACCACAAAAGAAGAAAATGTTATTAGCCATATTTGTCTAAAAACAAACAAACAAAACCCACTAAACCCCAAAAACAAAAACTAAAAAAAAACCCAAAAAACACACACACAACCTCCCCTAAAAAAAGAAGAGCATTTTCATTCTAAAGAAAATAACTATTTAGATGACTCAGTACTCAGGAGATTATACTGAGATGACCTCCATTTACAGAAACAGACTCTAGGTCTGACTGACCTGCGCTAAGACAGCATCTCGGATGAAGAGGCAGAAGAGGCCTCCAGCAACATCTAATAAATGTGTGTAATTTAGAGCATAATTTAACACATAATTTGCAGCAGCTTTTCCCTACATGCACAAGATGCTCTCGTTTTGCTCAGTGCAAAGGATCAATGGCAAGGAGTACGGTGGTGCCATCTTTGCATCCTTCATCACTACTTGCCCATGAACAGATGCCTTGGTTCACTTTTCCAGAGATTTTGCCTTACCATTTTTATTTTTTGAGCAGTCACAAGCACAGAAGAAATGGGGACAAAGGCTAGGCAACATTCTGAGGCAGGCTGAACAAAATCTGATTGGGATCTGCCTGCCAGATGTGCAAAGCTGCAATTTCCCAAAACATCTGCGTATCTCTGCCCCAATTACATAGAACCAGGTCAGACAGAAAGATTTGACAGACCAGGCTTCTAAACACAATATTCAGACTCATCAAAACTATTAAAAAAGTATTCAACAAGACATGTAGCTACACACAGGAGAAGAACATTTTCAGTTGAATTTTGTGGAGCTTTTGAAATTTTCGTGCATTTTAAGCAGATGCAGAAATGGTTCAGTTCCAGCCTGATTTCTTCAGAGACGGTGATTTCGGTTTCTTGACAGCTCAGATCTCAAGCATGCCTAAAGACAAATGAGATTAAGAATGCTTTAAGAGCCCCAGCTCTCATCTCAGACCTCCTTTTCTCTCCCCATGCCTGTCATACTGCCCCTTCCCACAGCATTCAGGGTGCAGGCCAGTGGCTCCTCATCCAGGCTAACCCAATCCAGGACTTTCAGACCGGAATGCAATACAAAATAAAGAAATTGTGTGTTCTCTTTGCACATGCTGAGGTCCAAACCAATTATATTTCTATTGTTTACACTCAAAAGCTTTGAACTCAACTGTTTTTCCTTTTTCTACATGGCCACATCTTCAGCTTTGGTTGTATTTGCTGATGCCTGCTGTGACCCATCTCGGGTTCACTGATCATCCAGAGCAGGCAGAGAGCATGCAGTGTTTTAACATGTGCACTGTTAAACAAAGACAAGCTGGGGGTTGAGCCTGAGACATAGATCTCTTCTCATCCACACTGCTAAATTGTTGGATTGATCATTGTTTTTTTCAAATGCCTCTCCAGGACACATCTGCTAACAAAAGGGGGTAGGTTTAAGTAACATTGATACCAACAATCCTGATCCATGTGGTGTAGCTTCTAATCCTAGTTTAATCAGTATTATAGACATGGCCACTGTACATCACAGTTCCAGCCTAACTGTGCAAACGTTTCCTTATGTTGAAACCACAGCACAGAGGAGTGACTCATGCATATGCACTATCCTAGTGTGGATTCAGTACATGCATGGCACAGGCACAGAGACCTGGGAACTGGGATGTGCTGTGAGGCTCTGCTGTATAGACATCACTTTACTGAAGTAAATTCCTTTAAAATGAAAAGTGAGCATTGACTTATTTGTACGGTATGAAAAAGAGAAACAACATTTCATTCTCTAAACATCTGGAAAATTAGGCTGATCTTCGCAAAACTTTTCCTTAAAATTAGGTCAATATAGTGTTTCCTCACAAAAAAAAAAAAAAAAAAAAACCAAAAAAACCACAAACCGAAAAAAACCAACCCAGCCAGAATTATCTTGTTCTTCTCTTCTCATATGGGAAAATGATTTATTTTATGTTAATGTTTTATATTCCAATAATGCATTAATATTAATATATTATAATACCTAAAAATGATACAAGACATAAAGCCTACATTTTGTCAGAAACAGGTTTTCTTTCTCGTTCTTCCTTTTAGGGACAAGGATATAAGAAACAGACAATCCTTAAGTTCCCTTATGGTTCTGAGGATGCTTTTATAGTGTAATGTTTTGAGGTTTGTGGCAGAGAAAATCAGACAAGAACTTTAAAATCAGTGATTGGCATTCACAACAATCAGAACATCCTATGATTCAACTTTACCCTTTTTTTAACTGTGTGGGGGAATATGAGTATGTATTTTTGATTTTTTGTCCTATAACCTCATTTTCTGGAATCAAGTGATTGTAGCAGATGCTAGATTTTAATTTCTCATTAAGCAAATTCACAACCTCCACAGCTGAGGGAGACCTTAAAGACATGAATCAACAGTTCAAATCAGTTAAAAAGCTACTCCAAACATTGTGATTCCCTCAGGTTGGAGTCAAAATTTCTGAATGTTTCTGTTGGAATACAACACAGTAAAATGACACTACCTTGGCCAAGTCCCAGATCCTGTATGCTATAAAAATGATCAGAAAATGGGGCTGTGTTCACTGTGCAGTGCATGCACATATTTCCAAATCAAACACAACATATTTTTCACAGTGATTTAGAACTCAGAGCCTGGTAAGCAAAAGGGAAGAATAACAAAATAGGAGCAAGATCTGTTTGCAGGCTAAATGTGACTGACATATTTATTACCTAGAACACTTTTTTTCTGTAAATTGCTCTCCTAAGGCATATTGGAGGTACACACTTTTACCTTTTTTGTGCTATTTAGAAACCTGCGTGATACCTACAAGAAACACAAGCTTCTGTGTAACAAAAAAAAAAAAGCCCAGAAAGAGTTTTAATTTTCAGATGAGCGCCTGGGCTGGTCAGACTGTTCATCTTTACCACCAGTGGGCTACACATCAATGTTCTACCTAAAAATCATTTCCCTCTCCTCTGTTTTTCATACCATTCCGCAATGTGGACTACCTTCAGTTTTCACGTACAAAAGACCTACCAAAGTTCCTAAGAACTGCAAAAAACTCTCACAAGTTTTCATTAACTACATACAGGCACATGAGTGCAGATATTAAAATTACTGTATTCATTGTCTTCTTCTTTCTACTCACCTTTGAAATTCAAACACCTCTGGTATGGACTATGGCAGCTGTTCAACACCAATGCACCAATAGGAGTGCGGCTCTTATTACAATGTTTTGTCTTTCATCTCCTGAAGATGAATATAATTGCCCAAGTAGAGAATAAAATAACTTCCAAACAGCAAAGCAGACAGACCCTTGTAGGTAGAATGTACATTCAGTGAAATATGTAAAGGTAGAAAAAATATATTTAAAATTATTATTTGAAAACCATCATCAACACTTTAGAGTATGAAATATTTTCAAGATCTTCTGTTAGATCTAATTTAGAATTTTTTTCCTAACAAAAGGGTATTTCTATTCTATAACACCCAATTAATTGTTCATAATATTTATTATTTGATCTGATTTTGCTTTTATTTTTTTCACACAATGTCTGACCAAACCAGATAGATTGCAAAAACATGTAAAGAACTTACTTTCAACAAAGCCAGCAGTTGTTGGAGGGCTATTTTCTACTGATAACTCATATTTCAGTTTTTGTAAGAATTCCTGCTGAAACTTTTTTTAGTGAGATAGAGTTTAGGAAGACTGCAACCTGAAATCTGTAATTATTAAAAGAAAGAAAGGAGATTAAAAAATCACCTTACTTGTACTTAATTGCCTCAATGGAATTATACTTACATCTCTACACTGCTCTCCTGAGACCCCACCTGGAGTGCTGCATCCAGCTCTGGGGTCCTCAGCACAAGAAGGACATGGACCTGTTAGAGAAGGTCAGAGTAGGCCACAAAGATGATCAGAGGGCTAGAGCACCTCTCCTAGGTGAGGTGCTGGGAGGACAGGCTGAGAGAACTGGGGTTGTTCAAACTGGAGAAGAGAAGGCTCTGGAAAGCCTTTCTGTGGCCTTCCAGTACATAAAGGAGTCATATAATAAAGAATGATTTTTTTATATGGGCTGAAAGTCATAAGGCAAGGCAGAAACATATATAAACTAAAACAGAAGAGTTTTAGACTAGATGATAGAAAGAAATTCTTTACTCAGCAGGGGCTGAGGCATTAGAGCAGGTTGCCCAAAGAAGCTGTGGATGCCCCATACCTGGAACTATTCAAGACCAGGTTGTAGTAAGTAACCTGATCTAGTGGGTGGCATCTCTGTCCATGGCAGGGGAGTTGGAACTATATTATCTTCAATGTCACTTTTAACCCAAGCCTTTCTATGGTTCTATGTTCCTATAAATCACTACTTTATTCCCATTTGCATCTGGATATGTTATAGAGAAATAGCACAACTCAATATCTAAACCCATTCTTATAAGTAAGGAAGGAAAATGACATTCACAGATGCAACCTAGTTTGTGATGAACCACAATTAAGATTTACAATAAATGTTACTTCATTCTTTTTTCAGCTTTCTTTTGTAATGTAATTGGTCAAAATGACCTTTTGGGAAAAGCTGAAGGATCTTATACTGCTTATTTCAGATGAACTATTCTTATTGTTAAATATCAGCAGAAAAATATATTGCTACCACTCAGCCTGAACATTCAAAGAAAAAGCATGCAAAGGGAATTTCTGACAGTGTTGTTAATTATTGCTATTACATGGTACTGCCAGGCACCATGAAAGTCAGACTACAGGACTGCCGATGGAGTACTCAGGGACTCAGATCTTGGTACAAGGCAAGTCATGGTGCTGGTGACCTTCATCAATGGATTATGACAGTGGCACGCTGGAGTTGCTCCATAGTTACAACATACATCTGTTAGATGATTGGTACTTTGATAGCCATATCTTTTGAGGGAAATGTGTGACCTGTCCTGACCTTAAGAAAAGAACATGTACCAGAGGAAAAGGGCTCATGGTGTGCTAATAAGAGAAGGTTATGACATTTTCAAAATGAAGGAGAAAGCAAATTAAGTTGAAACTAAGTCAGATAAACCCATGTCTGCATGAACATAGGTGTACGTGTTATAAATTGTTGTATTTACTTGTGGACAAAAAGGAAAAGTTTTTTATTTTTTTAGCTACATAGACCTATAGACTTGGAATTTTATCAAAAGGGAATTGTCATGGTTTTGCTAGACC
>WBMZ01004899.1:0-45000 GCA_013400975.1 Atrichornis clamosus
GCCGCCCGCCGCCCGCCGCCGCCCAGGTGGGTGCCCCGCGGGGGAACCGAGGGGGGAGGCCCGCGCGAAGTGGCCGAAAGAGCCCCGGCGGGCTGGAGGAGCCGCGCGGTCCCGGCTCCTCCGCGGGAGGAGGAGGAGGAGGGAAGGAGGGAGGGACAGTTTGTGCGCCCCGCAACTCGCCGGAGGTTTTCAGAAGTGATGAGCAGCGCGGAGCGTGTCGCCTGGCGCCTGTCGCGACAGTCGCGGTGCGCGTAGCCGCGCGGGCTGTGCCGCAGCGCTGGAGTTGGGAAGAAGCGCGAGGAAGGAGGGAAAGTGCACGGAGCCGGATAAACCCAGTGTCAGGTTTAAATGTCAGGAACCGGGATCGCTGAATGGATTCGCCAGTCAATTTACCAGGGGGAAATTAAGTGAGTGAGCTTTGTTTTTGACATTGACTAGTGCTGTGAACCCCGGCGAAATGAATGTAACGGGATCTCGGCGCAGCCGGGCTCGGTGTCAGCGTTGCAGTGCGAGTGAGCTGAAATTTCGAGGGTGGTGGTGGCGGGGAGGAGGGAACCCTTAGGAAGTGGGTGGTAAGTTTAGAGCAAAGTGCATATACACTCTTCCTCTCTGGAATTAACTCCTTCAAAGCCAGCTTGACTCCGAAAACAGTGAGAGTTGTGACTTGTCCTTGTGTTGGTGGCAGGGAAAAGCCCCTCGCTAACGCGACACTGTCGTCTCGGTGCGTGTGCCGGCGTTCGACACGCTGCCATTTCATATTTTTAAATAAAAACAAGTTTGGTGGCAGGAAATGTGAATCATTCGGGGTGACCAAGATCTGTTTATGAAAACCAAACGGTTGGATTTATTCTAGCAGTGAGTGTTGAGTTGTGAACTACAATAAATCGCTGAAGTTTATTCCTAATAAAAAGTGACTTGTGCAGGCTAGTTTGCTTTTTTATAAATAAACTGAAATGTTAAAATCTTTTTTTATTTGGATCACAGCAGATTTTCATGCCTGATGCTCCTGGGCCCAATCCTGGAATGACTTGTGTGTGTGCAGTAGCTGTAGTAGGAGAGGAGACTCTTTCGCTCTCTCTCTCTCCCCCCGGAGCTGTAAGCACCCTGCCTGCTAAATTAGTATTTACCAGATCAAACCCCTCATAACTATGTCTAATGTGCAGAGCTTTCAGGAATTTTGCACATCTTTACACCGAGTTGAAAGGCATTTCTGTTTGCTTCTAAAAGTCACGGCTACAACACATGTGCATGTGTCATTAGAGCGTGCTTCTGTCTGGTTAAGAAATGGCTTTTGTTGATTGTATATTTATTGTAGTAGCAGCCTAGGAAGTCTCTAAATGCAGGCACTGTCCTCTCCTCACAGCCAGCGGAAAATCTGCTGTCAGAGGGCTTTCAGTGATCTCCTGTGACTACGTCCAAAAAATTTCATTGATAAGGCTGCAGAGATGAAACCCGAGTCCTGCCTAAACAGAGTAGCTGCCTTGGCCTAGACTGTGATAGAGCTGAACTGCAAACTGATTGGTCTGACACTTTATAATCAAAGTTGATTTATTGTTCATTAGTAGTGCATTAGCCCTTTCAGGCAAGACAGTTATTTGTGTAGTGGCCTGTCAAACAAAAGACCGCTAGCACCTGTCATTTCTAAACCATGAGATAAGCAAGCAGATATTAAGATAATGCAAATAGGAATACAGTGGAACGAGGTAAAGTTCTAGCAATTTCTCTGTAAGAAATACTGTTTTATTTAACATGCTTGTGTTTAGCAAATAGAGGAACTGGGTTATAGAGTGAAGGGTTCCCCTGCACCAGGACCATAAGGAGGAGAAGGCGCTGGGAATGAGCTGGGCATCCATGGCGTGTGGTTTCAGAGCACCTTGGAGGTGAGGAGGCAGTTGGGGCAGACAGTGAATTGGGAAAAGCCAGTCACTGATACAGAAGGAAGATGTAAATGCTGTTTTGTAGCCTTAATTTAGTTTTGTTTGATTTTGGTTCTAGTGTGAGAGCAAGACTGAGGCACTTTCTGTGTTTTTTTCCCTGACTCCTTCCTCCTCTTCCCAATGGACAGATGTCATGAAAGGATGCTCTTACTGGCAGGGGTTAATTATATGAAAACTTGATGACATCACAGCAGAGCTGTGAGAATGTCAAAATACATCTGCTGCCATATTCAGACATATTGCTCTCCCTCCTCTCCCCCTATATCAGCTCCCCTCCCCTCTCAAAAGAGAATGATCTCATGACATAAAACAGAAAACAACACAAGTGTCAAAAGAAAACAAAATTAGTGAACTTTTGTCTGCCACCATAGAAACGAGGATTAACTTATGTTATTCCAGAGCATGGAATGGAGACTATCTGCATGAGGATATATAGTGTATTGTCTTCTGTGAATTTTCATTTGACAGGGATTTTGGAGGCTGTGATCTTAATTAAATCTCAACTGACTCAAATAATGCATCTAAAGGCATGCAGTGTTGCGTAACCTTGCTGAGTTGGTAAACCATAAATCATCAGAAAGCTTATGATAGGAAGGGCTGCTTTGAAATTTTTTTTGTTTGCTACAGTTGGTTTGGTTTTTTTTCTGAGTCTTGTTTAACATTCACATTACTGTGCTGTGCTATTGTGCCCTCCCTTTTCTAAGCAGTGTTATTTTTGCTTTAAAAAAAAAAAAAAAAAAAAAAAGCTCTGAGACATGCTCTGACCAGTCACTCAGCTGAACTAAAGAGAAGTCATAAATACAATGGGATTGACAGGGAAGAAATGAAATCCCTGCGCTGGCTTTGTGGGGACCTCGCTGCTCACAGGAAGGTGTGGGTGCCTCACGTTCTTCTACAGCTGGATGAGCCCTCCACACATTTTAGAAGTGTAACTCTTAACCCCACGCTGAAATTTATGCTGGGGTGTAACTAGTGATCAGACCCCATGGTAGAGTCATAACACGTCGCCCCTGGGTTGTAATGGGTCACAGATGGATGATTGCACTGATGGACAGTGGGCTCTGATGTCTGCGCAAGTTGGGTTGATTTTAGTTTTGTGCAAGGAAGAAAAGGGTTGCAACAGTTGTGTGGAGAAGGTTAAAATGGATTTTTGAGCATTGAAAGCGAGGTAGGGCAGTCGGAGCGATTTCTTATGCACCATTTTAACCTGACAGAGCTCAAGCACTGTTGTTGCTTGAGAATGAAGTTGTTTTTAAAATCCTGAAGCTAAACAAATTACTATTTCAGTGTAAAATGCTCTGGTTTCTGTGTCTCTGATTACATGCTCCGGCAGCTGAAGAAAGGTAAGAGGAGAAGGATTTTTGCATTCAAAAGTTTAAGGAGTTTCAAAGCTCCTGTGCTTTCCTACTCTGTATTTCTTAGTCTTTTCAGAGCTGCTGTAGACAAACCTGAGCTGGGAAGACACAGCTCTAGAATTTACTTTCTGTAAAGGTTTCCCAGTAGCTGGATAACTTACTGATGTTGTTTTTCTCCCCTCTTTGCTAAGGAAAAGCGGTAGCAGGGGTAGTTTTATCAACACCTGCAAAACTAGATTGTGGGAAAGTCCTGACACCATGAGCTAAATTTGTTATTGTTTGGTGAAAGGCTTGGCTGGTTTTAAGCAGTTTGTTTGTTTTATTGAAACAGAACTGCATTACTGGAAACTACTTTGCTGTAGTTCAGTTAAAATGTCCTGTACTGTTTTGTTTTTATAAGGTGCTTACTTGTTCAGCTTCGCTTTCCAGTTACAAGGAAAGGGAAAAAATTCCACCATGTACTCAATCTGCAGATTAAAGTGGCCGTGTAGAGATTGGGAGAGAAGCAGCACTGGCAAATATCTCTTCCCCAGCCTTTTTTTCTCCTATTTTTTTTTCTTTTTAATCTTTCCAGCACGGTTTCCTGTGCTAGCAGGAGGATCTCTAGTTTGTACTGAAGTTGAATGAATGTTAGAGAACACAGTCTGAATATTGAACAAATAAGTGGAATTGCTAATTGTTCTGTGCACTGGTTTTGGATGGATTTGCCTTCATTGATTAGGTAAGATGCTCTGTTATTTGGGAGGGACAACACCCCCTCTTCCCCAAACTGACAACGAGTTTTAATTTTTAAGCTTTATCTTGCCCTTAAATCTGAAACATCATTGTTCAAATAACTGAGAACAAGGTAAACCAACAACATCAAAAAGGTCGGCTTCTGTGATTTCTCAAGGGCTTGTTATTTTGTACTTTCCAATTCTATTTGATGTCTTGACAAAACAAGATGACACAAGGGAGAATACATTAAATTTTGATTTTCATCTAACCTGTTACAGTAGTGGCAGCTTAATTTCTTTTACTTTTTACCGAGGACGGCTTTTTGCACAATTACTCTAATTGCCACGCCACTTTATGAGAAGGTTTCTTTACGGGTTTCCCATTTGCCTTGATTTTGTGAGGCATTTTTTTGAACGTGCTTTGACCTTTAACACGGCGAGCTGGCTGGTTGGAGTGTGTCTTCATTAGAAGTAAATCAGTGAATGGCAAAATTGTCAAAGAAGCAACTGATGTTTTCTCATTAGAATCTAATTTGCACCGTTGTGCTTAGCTGTGATGTTCAGCTGTAGGTGTCTGCTATAGGTGTGAAAACCTGCACATTTTTAAGCAAATAAAGTTTACAACTGTTATAAAGGCGTCACTTGGAACCAGAGTGGCAAAGCCTACCCGACTGTTTAAGCAGAGCTCTGGTTTGTGTGGGAAATAAACAGCATGATTTAACCAGGTGGATTTTTTTCCAAGACTCACTAATTTTTTCAGTTGGCCACGACAATGTACGTCATCTCAAATGCCCTGAGTTTGAATAACAGGCAGCTACAGAATTGATTCTTGCAGGAGAAAATAGCCAGGGATGTAGGGAAGGTTCATCTTTCCTAGAAATCTGTTGGGAGTTGCAGTTCTTTAAAATCTGCCATAAGAAAAAAAATAAAAATAAAAGCTCCCTCTGTATAACACTTTCCTTTCGCTCACGTGAAATTCTGGGCATGTTAAATGTTGCCGGTTCAGTCACGGTCTTTTATTATTTAATTAAGCTCTCCATAATGTATGCATGAATTAATACACAAATGTAAGGAGTCTGACACCATGATCATTCTCAGTATATTAAGGGTGTTTGGGATAGAGGGTTTCAAGGGGTTTTCAAGGGCTTTAGGGATATTTTGGATGTTTCTAAGCAGGATTGCTTTTGGTTTATTTGAGGCTTTTTTGGCAGAATATGTTGATCTAACATTTCCTTTCTTAAACTCCCGAAAAAAATGCAGATTTTTTTTTCCTTATTATTTTTTTATTTTTAAACTGAATCATTATAAAACATCAGCTCTATATGGAAGCATGTACAGAAGAGTATATAATTTTTCTTTCATGCTAGAGAGGGAAATAAAAACAGTAACTTCTTAAAATGTGAAAAATTATGATGATAATCTCAAGCTTGAAATCTCATTCGGCTTATTAAGGCGGTATTTGGTTGTGTGTGTGTGTATGTTCTGGTTTAGTCTCTATTTGACAAATGTTAGATGTAGAAAGGATTTAATTTATGTAAACTTTATATTTTTATGCAAATTAAATGGGTATTTATTATAGCAGAAACAATTATCCTGGCACTTAGTGAGAAACCTGGTATGCATGAGAAGTGGAAGATAAGATCAGATGTTTCATTCTGTAAACAAATACAAAAATATTCCCATTTTTCCTCAGCTAGCAGAGAATACAGAAGACGGCAGACATCCTGACATGCCAGGGAATGTCAGCATAGCCCATCATTCTGCTTTCTGTGGGTCAGAGGGAGATCTTCTCTCCTGATAAAATATAATAAACAAAATTATAATAATAAAATGCTAATTTAATTTTAAAGAGGGTTCCCCCCCCCCCCCTTTTAGTAGGGAGTTGTATTGTTACAGAGAGAACAGTTATGCTAATGACAGACTACTTAGCTGATTTTACATTAATATAATAAACATTACCTGTCTTAATGCGCTGTGCTGTATTATGGCAAAATAACTAAGTCTAAAAGTGAGATTCCATTTCGCATAATGAACCAGCATTGCAGTTCCTGCGTGAATAATTCCGACAGCGGCTTTTTTGTGTTGGGATTTTGGAGGATGAAATACTATGTCGGAAATGTTTCAGTCTCAGGATGGAAGCAGGTCCTGCCTTCAGCAATTCTTACTTTGCTGGGCTCTGCTCTGGCTTGTGGCATGGTGCCTCTCTGCTTGCCAAGGTGTCAGTGCTTTCTCTTCTCCTGTTCTGCATTGTTTTTTTATATACTGAAATTTTTTTTTTATATTTTAAATGTATTGCATATAATAGCTTGCTGATAGGATAGCTCAAATTCATTGTTTGGTTTTGCCTGGCCGTCACTATTTTTATTGTAGTTCAGTATTTTTAACTGTTCCTCAGCGACTTGTTCTTTTCTGTGTTCAGCTGCTTTGCTCCGTTTAACTTTTATCACAAAATCTTTAACCGAAGAATTGCTATTTGGAAATCCAGGGTGCCTGGTATGTGCTTACTGAAATCAAGTTTGTACATAGATCGCAGGAGAAAAGGATTTTCTGGCAGAGTTACTCTTTATGAATTAAGGAAATCCTCCCTATCTTCCATGCATGCCTGCTAACAGTTAACAGGACCACAGCCGTATCCAGCATCGGAGGCACGGGGTGTGAAAATGGCATTCTTTTTTTTTTTTTTTTTTCTCCCCTCTTCATACAAGATTAAACTACTTGAAATTATTTAGCTAGTATTTAATTATATTAATATCACCGAAAATGAGGGAATGGAGATGATTAAATAGGACTAAATCATTTTCATCCCCGTGACCCTTGTCTGGGTTGTGTGGAGGAGTGACAAATGCATCCCTGCTGTAATTTCGTGGGGAAGTTGAAGGGGAACTTGGCCCAAGTTCGTGGAAGTTTTCCTTCGTTGGTCTCGCCAGAACAGGGTGTTTGCAGGGCTTGAAATGGGGGATCTCGGAGGGGACAGTGGGGCCGGGAGGGCTTTGGGGGATGCGGAGGAGCAGAGCAAAACCCTGGGAGAAACAGTGAGCGAAGACAATTGTGAGTATTAAAGACATTTTTTGCCGTTGATGGTATTAGCATGTCAGCAGGTCCATACTAGCACAGCTCCCAAAGCCAGATTGCAGCTGTATTTTTACCTTTGCTGCCAGGTTTACATGCAGCTGGGTATCTACCACACCCTATTGTTATCAGTCAACAATACCAAAAGTAGTTCATTAATCATATCAATAACAACAATCATGTTTCATGTGCAAAATAGAAATAAACAACTTGAAAGAAAAAATAAAAGATTGATTTCTTCTCTGCATGCTAACTTAGCATTCTTTAAATATATCTGCCAGTAGTTTAATTTGAACTTCAACTCCCTGAAGGCAGTAAGACAGAATTATTTTAGTTCTTCATAAACTGCCTTCTGTGATTCATTGTTAACTCATAAAACACGCTCATTTTCATGTACTTAAACAGTTAAGTCATTTTTAAAGTTGGTTTGTAATTTTTTTTGGCAACACATTTAAGTTGACATCTGAGAGATAGAAATCTAAAATGAATTTATAGCTCTCGGTTTAAGTTTCACTGACTATCAGACAAAATATCAGAAATAAATATTTTTTATCTAACATAATGTAAAGTATATTGCACAGTATCTAAAATAAAGTTTAGTTTTGACTGAATACACTCAAAAAGGGACCCATAAATATTAGAGAGCTGTAGTTAAGAACTTACATGACTGTTTTAAATACTATTGATTTAAACCACTGGCTAGATTTTATGAATCAAAGTGTAATTTCCAAGCTTTGGCTATATTTCTCATCACTAAAGCACTCTCTCTTGTGTGCCTTTAGCAGCTTTCCAGACATTCAACACGGGATTAAATGATAGTAGTTACAATGATCAATAGGTTAAGACCGGTACAATCACTCTTACCGCTAATGACCTCGGTAGTAATGGGTAATAAAGTGTGGGCTATAATAGCCTATTGCTGGTGCTGCATGCCCTTTGATTCCTAGTATTACCAGGGACTAGCTACATGGAAAAGTTGGACGTTGGGAGTTAAGAGAGTGGATATATAGGCCATCATTCTTAACTATTTAAAGCCCTCAGACCGTACGTGTGTGCCCACGCTCGTCCGGGATGTGTGCTGTAATTTTTAACACGATAGTTTCTGGTTTATTTGAATTTCTTGGTGCAAGGCTTCCGTAAGTTGCTTTCGTGATGAACTGAAGTACAGGCCTTGGCTAAATGTGGCTGTTAGCTCTGTTTATAAATGGAAGGCAGCACCTTCTTTAGAAGCGCAGGTGTGGTGTGAAAATGTGGTTTCAGATGGTAAAACGAAGTTGAACGGACCGACACAAACTTGTACTCTGTGTACTTGTACTCTCTGTGTGCCATACAGATACTACTATTTTTTTTCTTTCTGCTTAAGTGCTTCTGTTCTAACAAGGAGCATGCGGCTAAGAGATCTGTTACTGGAAGGTACATGGCCAGTTTTCAAAGATAGGGCCAAATCATCAGATTTGTCCCTAGATAAACGTGCAAAAAGGCCCTGGAAGTGAATGGGAGTTGTCCCTGCGGAGCTGACGGCAGAATGCAGCCCTTTGGATTAATCACCGATGTGTAGGGTTTACAGCACCCCACCCTATTCCTGTCTGTATCCCCGCTTGTCGTCATAAATCTGACTGAAGAGTATTTGTCTTGTCTATCTTCCAAGAAGGGCACAGAAAACATACTTAAACATGCTTCCTCTTCTGTTTGCTTGGTCCAACTTCAATGAGAGGTAGTACAAACCCCAGGGTAAAGTAAACTTCTCTGGGGATGAGAATAATGAAGGTGAGTCACGCTTCGGGGCGAAGATAGTGTGATGGCAAGATTTAATTAAATAATTTTCTACTCCCAGAAAAGTTTTTAACAGACTATGGATTAAGATATTCTGAATTAATGGGATTACCCATCCTGATGACTCAGTGTCCTCAGAGCTGGTCCTGCATGGCGAGGCGGTGTCTTTCCCATAGGCACAGGCAAGTGGCACCAGCCGTGGGAGAATGGCCACTGATTTTGGTGGTTCTGGCATTTGACCCACAATTAAATCTCCCTTTGCCAGCGTTCACACCAGCCTGGGCCCCATCAGCTGTGTGGGAACGTGCTGTGCCACGGGGAATGCTCCGAGGACCTCGCCGTGGCGGCGTTAATGGGATGTCGGAGGCGTGTGAGCCCTTGCTGGGCTTTGCTCAGGCAAATGTTTTGGAGGCAGTGCCTGGCCCTGGCACACGACATGTACACAACAACAAGGGGAGATGTGCCGTGTACATGTGTCTGACCTTCAGGAACCATTTTTAGTTCATCAAGATTAGTGATGCTGAGAAATCAGGACATCAGTGCATAATGACTGTGAAATTAGGAATGAGAGCTTGCTATGCAAATGACAGGACAAATCATGTGAAAAAGTCAAGATAAACTGCATATTAAGACATTATGTTACATAAAATTAATACTGCATTTCTCTCTTGCTTACTACTACACTGGAAGAATTTTTTTTTTTTAAACTCCTTTATCTTCTGATCAGCTATTGTCTGCTGGTTTTTTTTTTTAAGTGGTGCACGGAAAAAGTGCTAAACATATTATTACCTTTTATTGTAATACATGAGATGACAGAAGATCCTTTTTAGCAAAGTATATCCTTTACTGCTTTTAGTTTTGTGCTGTCATGTATTTGATTTGAAACTATAGAAAAGTAAGGTGCTTCAATATTACTGTTAAAACTCATATGGGTTTTGTCTTTTCCTCTATTGTTTTTTTTTTCTTCCTTTTCTTTTCCTTTTTTGGGGTGGAGGGTAGAGGGGTGGGTTTCTAGGGAAATAGTCTTCTTGCTTTACTGGGACTGACAAAATGGTTCTCATGTAGTCTGCAAATTAAACACAAGTGCAGTGATTATTTTGAATAGCTAAATTACATTCTAGAAAGCTTGCAGAATTCATAGCATTGTCATTAGGTATCCGCTTGAATACAATTTGTGTAACCTTGGCCAAGACAGCCTGTCATTTTAATGTCAGTGTTTTATCTGAACAAGACATCATCCTTTCAGATACAGTGTACAGGTTCCTTGCAAAGATGCCCGTGCAGAAACGTGTTAACAGTTGCAAATATGAAATGCTATCAAGTTCATCACTGTAGCTGTTTGTCACTGAAATGTCATGGAAAGCGGCTTTTAATGGTATCTCACATAATATGAGAGAATTGAAGACATCTGTGTGCTGGGTGAATATGGAATGGTAAAGACATCGTGGTAGGGCCTTTCTGTAAAAATTGCATAGGAGTCTGGTGCTGTTATTCACATCACTGAGCCTTCCTTCAATTTTCAGAAAAAGCTGTAATAGGGTCTAGATCCCCGCAGCACAGGATATTTGGCTGTTGGATATCTCTGTGGAAGGCAAGGGCTTTCTGGGAGGGAAAGGACCCAGTTGATGATTTCTCGTGAAAACAAATGAATCTTTACCGTATTACTTGTTTTCAAGAATTTCCATCCAATAATGTTTTTCAAAAGGGGAATTTAGTCACCAGGAAGGTGTGGTTAGTACTCCTGTGCTGGCTGGGGTGGGCTGTAAGGACTTTCACCTTCAGCCCCCTCAGTGCCAGGCTCCCCTGGTGGAGATGCTGAAGGAGCCGTGGCGATGTGCTCTGACCCGTCTTTGTCTCCTCTTGGCCTCCTTCAGGTTCCAGTGTCGGTGGCTATGATGACACCTCAAGTGATCACTCCCCAGCAAATGCAGCAGATCCTCCAGCAACAAGTGCTAACTCCCCAGCAACTCCAAGTCCTGCTCCAACAGCAGCAGGCACTCATGCTTCAACAGGTAATAGTTGCCTTATCATCTGCTCAGGTGACCCCTGTGGATTCTGGAGGGCTTCACCTCCTGGAACGCTCTTGGGGAAAGAAGCTGCCCACATCTCGGGTCTGAACCTTGGAGCAGCCGTGCTCTGAGCTGAACTGACTGCTCTTTTGTTTTTAATTCTAGAAATAGCTACTGGAAACAAATCCAGGGAGCAGTGCTAGGAGTGTTTCCAAGATCAGCTAAATAATACAGATGCGTATTTAGGTGTCAGGACTTCGGCAGATGTCCCTGTTGCTTTTGCCTGCATACCCCAGAAAGCTTGGTGTGCCCTGACTAATTGGAATAAACAAGGTAGAAGGGCAATGCTTCCCAATTTAGACCTCGTTACTTACATCTGGAACCATAAAGGGCTGGGGAAACGGTGGAAATAAAAGTGGAGGGATTTGCAAACCTCAGTCTGCTTGATTTCAGCCAACGTGTGCTGGATGGTGTGTCAGTGCTTCTCCCAGCCGCATGTCCTTTCTCAGCTGGAAGGTGGCCACCAACAAGCCCCGAGGCTCTGTTATCACAGGGTTTGGCACAGTGGGGCCTCACAAACCCCGGGTGGGTGTCAGCATCCACCCAGCCCGACCTTGCGTGTTCCCTCCTGGCTCCCAGGCTCCCTTCTGGCTCCCAGGCTCCGTCCTGCCCGCGCCGGAGCGCTGCCTGCACGGAGCACATCTGGGGAGCGGGAGGAGGAGAGTATTTCCCAGGATATCTATGCATGTATTGAACAACACTTAATACAGTCAAACCCTATCATTTAGAAAGCATGTGTGTTTCACAACAGAGATTCGCCAGGCTCTCTCAGCAAGGGCATTTTGGCTTTGTTGTTACAATCAAAGGTCATTCCTTGCCTTATTTTAATTAGTTTGTGTAGAAAATGGTATGTTTTTCATCAGTTCATTTTGGAGATTACTTTTCAAACGATAATGCCAAGAATAGTCAGTGTGCACTGAATTTATTGTTGAGTTTCAAACTAAAGGTCAGACCATTACAGATAAAAGGATGCTATTTTTCAAATCACAGTTTGTGTGTTACACCAAAAGGGACACTGAATTGGCTCTCCACTTTGTTACTTACCATCTTTCCTTTTCTTTGTAGCAGCAGCTTCAAGAGTTTTATAAGAAACAACAGGAACAGTTGCAGCTTCAACTTTTACAGCAACAACATGCTGGAAAACAGCCTAAAGAGGTACAGACAATACCCGTTTTACTTTCAAACCACAGATCCCTGGGGACTGTCTAGTGGCTATTAAACTGTCATTCATCTTATAAATGATTGCACAACTGAACTGACTCTATCGGGCCTCAGCTTTCAGATTTAGAGTTATTGTCCTGTTTTCGCCTGTGTTTTCCTGTGCTTTCCATTTGCTCACTGCCACATATTTTATAGCAGGGGACCGGGCCTTGCTGTTCGGTATGAGTCCTGGAGCAAACAGCTAGACTTGTATCTTGGGAGAGTGCTTTGGGGAGTTAGTTATGGTGGAGAGGGGAGGGGGCAAGGCAGCAGGCCCGTATCGGTGCTGTCCTCTCTAAACAAGGCAAAATGCCAAGAGATGTTGAGTTTGGGCTTGCAGTTTCCAGCCAGAGAGGTTCTGGTTGCACATTCCTCGCAGCATGGGCTGAGCAGGAGGGATCACACTGGACCAACATCAGTGGTGACAGGGAGAAGAGGTAGCAGGAGACCTTGCTCTGGTGCTGCCACAGTCCATGAATGGAGGGGACAGGCCAGGGTAGTTTCTGCCTGTCCTTCAAACACACTTCCTTTTCAAAATACCTGTCACGTCCTAAACTTGATTTGTTGGTTTTGGTGCGCTTAAATTTAATTTTCCTGCAATTACATTTTCTTAAGGTACTGAGTCCACCTCTTAAATCTTGAGGAGTTTGAGACTTTGGTGTTTAATCTCACATCAGTGCTGGCTTAGGTAGATCCTAGAAAGCTGCCTCTTGGCACCAGACAGTGGGTGATGTCCGGTGATAGCAGCAGTGCTTGTGTCACTTGACAAGGAGTGCTGCTGGAAGCATGCACCAATTTCTGCACCCCAGCCCCCTTGAAATTTCGGCAAATCGTGCCACCTGTGCCAAGTTTCAACCCAGAGTGAATTTTTCCAGCTGAGTTATAAACCCCTGAAAACAGGGGGGTTTATAATGGAAACGCTGACACAACCTTAACCATAGCGCGCTTACGGGCGCCACTATAATAAAAAGGGAACAGATTAAAAAGTGTCTAAAATGTAAATCTAAAGGACTAACAGTAATTAAAATGGAAATGGCACAGGGAGGGAAGGCATGTAATTGTGAGATATCACTGTGCAGAATGCTCTCAGCTTTGTTTTGCTGGCTGTTTTTCTAATTCAGTAGGGCTTACTCATCAGTGGCAGTTCAATGCGCGTTAATGACTCTGGGATGCAGGCATCACTCTGGACAAAGAAATGATTATTGTGCGGTCAAAAGAAGTTCAAAGACAAGAAGGGAATTTCAGTTTTTTCCTTAGAGATCCACATTCAAGAGCATATAAATTAAGCCAAATGTTAAAAACCACAGTCTGAAAGCTGACTTCAAAGTCACAACTCTCTAATTAATGAACTGCGAGCTTCAGTTTGGACAAGTCGTGGTTTGATGCGCCCATAAATCAACATGACAGGTCTGTTTCACAGTCTCAGACAGCGCTTGTCATTGAGTCACATCAGATGTAAACACAGCAGAAAAAAGAGGGAATATGAAGGAGGTGCAATTGATCAACAGAATTGGTAAAAACCCACTTTTGAAACGCATTATGCATGATCACAGGAAATGGCGATAGCCTCAAGAGGCTTTCTCCTTCTGCTGTTGCTTTTTTGAATCAGATTTCTAACAGCCTTCAAAAGGGAGAATAAGAATTATGGAGCTTCTCCCCTGTGGCTGGCAGGCAATAACCCCCTGTTGTTATTTTGTGCTTCTTTCTTTTCAAAGGCGTCAAAATTTAGTTTTTTAAAGATCTTTAACTCTATATTTGAAGACAAACAATAAAGGGCTGCCACTGTCATTCTTATCAGTTACCAGGGATTGTATTTTTTCTTTCTGTTGCCACTTCTTATTAACCTCTTATTTGGTCTATTAGACATAGTTTTGAATGCAAGCCTGCATGCTGGGAGAACATGAAAGTTCAGATGAGCTCAGAGGGCAGATAAAGAAATTTGAAGGGGAAAGTTACACAGCAGAATGAACGATAAAAGTTAACTCTTCTAAATTGCTGTTGTCAGACAGGAGAGCATCTCAGACACAAAGATGAGGGCTTGGAGCTTAAAGAAAAAAAATACTTTGTGTTAAAAAAGACAAGAAGGGAAGTTAGACAATGTGATGGCATTTCAATATCTAACACACTGATTTACTGTGGTCACACTTCTGATATTACACTAGCGAAAGCAACAATAAGAAAGGACTCCTTCCTGTTTCAAGAAGAGCATTTTAACACGATAGCTGGAAAGAGAACAAGGGCCCAAGTCTCTTCAGCTTTTTCTGGAGGTTTGGGGGGGAGTATTTTTGCTGTTGGTTTTAGTAGAGGCCCTTTTCAACAATGCATTTCACCCCACAGGTTTGTTCAGCCCAGCTTAAGGAGGTTATTCTTGCTAAATTAGCATGGAAAAGGTGGTCTTTTATTATTTTATTTTTTCCCCTCCCTCTGGCTCTGAAAACTGACGGGCAGTGCCGTGGTGGGGGCCGGCGGCTGCCGTGCTAACGAGGGCTGAGCGTGTACCTTGACAGATGGAACAAGTGTATTCATGTACGGCATCCCCCAAGTCATTTTGTGAGCGCCTTGTCCTATTGTGCTGTCGTGAAAGAAGGAAAACACAACAAACCTCCCAAGTCCCGCTGCTGAAAGGGATCCGACCCCCGAGCAGAACAACAGATGGACCCCAGTGAGGTTCCTGGGGGGTTTTACTCGAGGGCTGCGCAGTGTAGCAGGGGGTGAGCAATGCCCGACAGCGAGGGGCAGAGGTGCCAGGGTGGGATCTCAGCCCTGTGGCCTCCAGCTGCTCTTCCCTGGAAAAGTCAGGGCTGCCCACAGCCGGGGGTGCGGAGGGTCCCGCGCGGAGCCGCGGCGCTGGACGGCGCGCGCGGCTTCCCGAGCAGGGCCGTTTGTCCTCCGGCACCGTGACAGTTTATGTTAGGCAGTAGGGAGTAACCTAAGAAAGGAAAACAGACCTTTGACAGAAGCTTTAGGGAGGGGATCAAAAATGCAAGTTTTATCAGGATATTTCAGCATTTTAACACTGACTACTGACCTGACAACAGGACTGCACCGAGACCTTTTTTGTATGCATTCAATTGTGAGAAGTAAACAAACTGCCTTGTATCCTGTGTTTGGTAACTGGGTGGGGAGCGCAGTTTGGCAACGTGTCTTGCTTTTAAATTCTTTCTTGGACAATGGGCCTTGTATACTTTTATATCCTGGCTTTTCAAAGTAGAGAGTGTTCAAGAGCTTTTCTTGGGATAGCTGAGAAGACAACCAAACATGCATCAGTCAATTGATAGAAAGGGTTTTTTAAAAAAACCCCGTGTGCTGACTTTACACTCAGATGGCAAATAGGTAAAACACAGCTTACTACACCTAGTACTAATATAAATATATTAATATAAATATACTAAGTATATATATTTTAAAATTAATATTTATGGAGGCAAACATTAACTCTTAATAGAACTGTTTCTGGGGCCTGCATGCATATGGTGCTGTTGCAAATAGTTGCAACAAATGGATGTGTCTGAGCAAGCTGTTGCAAAGAAATGTAAATTCTCCCAGTTTCAGAATATCAAAACACCTATTGTTTAAATGTGCTTCTGAAGTCCTAGGTTTTCTTTGGAAATTAGATAAATTGAGTTTATAAATAAAATAAATAGAATAACTGTCAGAGTTGTGAGTATAAAGTTGGTTGCAGTATCAGTGTTGATGGGGCATGGTGGTACAAGAAGGTGGGGGTCAAACCCATGGCTAGTGTCTGTCAGTCCTGCTCCAGCAGCTCTGGTGGGAATTTTTTCCTGTGTAACGCCACTAGGGAATAGGGCCAGTGATCCCCTGGCCTGGTGTCAAGGAAGGGCAACAAAAAGCTGGGGATCTGGCTGGGGTTTGTTTGTGAAAGTGTGCAGTTTGGTAAGAGTTAATTTTCTTTCCATAATTGTTAGCCATAATGTGTGTAAGACCTCCACCTTGATATGATTCCTAGCAGATTAGGGATATTAGATAATTTCCTTCTATTTATTGTACTACTGCACTGTATTATCTTTCTATCACTCAGATAATTACTAAGGAAATCTACATTAATTTTTTTTGGCTAGCACAAGGACCTGCTAAACACTGGCATGATGTATTGATGTTTTACACAACAAAAGTTTTCCTCCTGTCATTGTACAATAAATAAAAAGATATTTATCAAAATGCAAAGCCTTTCATGGATTTTAAAGAACAAAGCAAATAAAATACAAGATGAGCATGGAAGCAAAACCTAGAGGCTTCCTTAACTGAACAAAATTAAGGACTCTGAAGCCTCGAGTACTGTACATATTAAACACTCACATTCAAGTAAGATGTTGTTTGCTAAATTATGAATGTGTGTAATTAAAATCTAGTGGCTGTTTCTATGAAAGATTTACAATGTTATTTCATCGTTTGTCATGGCTAATTAACAATATTAGATGAAGTTTTTCTTCTTCAAAGGTCTGATTTTTTCTCATTTATTTATGTCAGAAGTGATAAACAGAGTAGTTAAAAGCTTCTCTGGGTACAGTAGTGAGAAAAGCAACATGTTCTTTTACACCTCAAAGGTTCAAGGTTCACATCCCTGTGGAGTAAAGCAACTTCATCTTCTTTCTAGTGAGAATAATTAAAAATTTCAAAGTGCAGAAGTAGCAGCCTTAAATACAGCACAGAATAATTCCAACGTAACAAAGTGTTGTGTGGCTTGATGGATGAAGAAGGGAGAGTAAGTATAAAATATCATAAATTAAGCCAGTTGAATTGCCTTAATAGTTGAGACAACCCTTGAATTAGCAAACAGAGCACAGTGAAGGGTTTCTTGTTACATCTAAGTGTGATGTGATTGTGGGATGTGATTCTCACCCTACACATGTTCTTTGCCTTGAAGAATTACCCCGGATTTTCAGCAGCGTTTGCTTTACCTGCTACTGAGACACAGCCACTTCTGGGGTAAAACATGAACATGTGGACCAAGAAATGCTGCATACATTTCTAATGGGAGTGGCAGGAAGGATTTAGGTTGAATGAAAGTAACCACTGGAGGTGGAAATCTGCAGCCCTGTGTCAGCTCCAGCAGCTAAACATACCCTGGGGTCTTTGACAGGGGTGGTGGGCTTGCTGGCTTGGCCTTGATACCAGGGGACTGATCAGAAGTTGAAGCAGGTTGAGACAAGGAGCCCTGTAATTCCTCGGCTTTGCTCTTGTATTTATTAACAAGTGTGCATTTTCATTTTTATTTTTTTTGTCTTTTCCAGCCCCAGCAGCAGCAAGTGGCCACGCAGCAGTTGGCCTTTCAGCAGCAGCTCTTACAGATGCAGCAGTTGCAGCAGCAGCACCTCCTGTCTCTGCAGCGTCAGGGGCTGCTGACCATCCAGCCCGGGCAGCCTACTCTGCCTTTGCAACCCCTTGCACAAGGTAGGTGAGGGATTTGGGTGCAGAGCCATGGCACGTGTGCACACTCACACAGAACTGGCACGCGTAGAGAGGGGGAGCTCACAGGGCCATAAAATAAAAAGCACAGGAAGATGATGACAGGCAGGGTGGACATTATAAAGATACTTTCTGTGAAGGGCAGTGCTGCAGTCGTGGGCTAGCAGGGGGCAGGGGTTTTTGGAGTTCACATGCAGTCTGTACAGCTGTAGCAGGTCTGGTGGACTCCGAGCTGCTGGTTGTACTCATCTGGGCTTGGAATCCTTCACAGGAGTCTTCATCGATTCCTGGTGCTGGCTTCATGGCTAAGGGTGTGTGAGAGCAGCTTTTCTTCTCCAGATGTGTTGTTTGGGCCTTCCTGGTCCCAGCCTGGTGAGGAGCTGGCACAGAGCAGCTTTGACCCACAGGCTAGAGAGCTCTGAGTGCCCTTGGCTGTGGCTGCCAGGGAGAGGGGACACGGCTGCTCTCCACGGCTGCTCACACAGCCTTCATGTCACTGCCTCGGTGCTTCTCTTCCTCCCTCCACACTGAGGCAAATTGGGATTAACTCCGTTTAATTCTAGTGGTGTTATTGACAATTAGATCCTCCTACATCTTTATTCAGTCCTGCACTCTGCAAGAAGTTACTGCTTTGCTGAAATCCCAATTTATTGTATTTTTTTTAAAGACATTGATACACTGAAAGCACTACTTAAATCACAATACTTTTGACAGTGATTATAACCTAGGGTTTTTATTTTCGCTTTTATTTTTTGGCTTAAATTTATTATTTTACTTTTTAAACTGGGTTTGTCTGCAAGCCTTGGGACATTTTAACAGACTTGCTTGAGCTCTGACTGCTGTGGTTAAGGCAGACTTTTCAGAATAGGCATGGTTCAGGCGTGCCATGGCATCAGTCATGATGCTGGTGTTTCTGAATAATCCTTCCTTTTCCTTCCCTTACCCCATAATAAATGTGAACATTCACCTTTATAGCTTGAGTCAGCCCAGGTTGAATGATTTGGGATCTTCAGAGCAGCCTTAGGGCTGTTCCTAGTTTCTAAATCATATAATGAATTTACATTCAGCTCTGTTCAGTTAAATGGAGGAGACGAGATGAAATTGCTTCTGTTCTTCACCCTCCTTTTTTTTTCTGTGTACATAGCTGCAAAAAGGAGAGTGAGGTGGCTGGTGAATATTAACTTATATGGATAAACAGAGACCAAACTGGGGAGTGGAGCCTGTTTTGCTGTGTGGCTGATGTGCTTTATTTAGCCTTATTTTTGCCAGATGCAGGAAGGTATTTGAGCACTTAACTCCCATCTTGAGGGGCCAAGCTTTTAGAGGCCTGACCCCTCACTCCCCAAGCGTCAGTTTAACTTTGCAGCATCCTAGAGCGGAATGCCTGGTGTAGGGCAGTGTTGTGCAGGAGTTGGAGGCTGATGGGTGGTCAGGTGCCTGTCTGGGAGCTGCAGGATCAGACCTGGGGTGGTACCTGGTCAGTCACCATCGATGCACAGCCTGATGAGGAGAAGGCATGAAACGAGTCCAGGAAAAAGGGCACGTAGATGAAATGCCATTTATGCTTGCAAAATGTTGTAACATGCATTAATTACGCTTCAGATTTATTGTTGGAAGCATCCCAGGCTGTTCCCACACACTCACCGGACTCAAGATTCAACCTTTCTAATTTTTCCCACAGCTCCTATACTATTAAGTTGGCTCAGTAAGGTTCATTGTATAGTCCATCAGTTAAGCTGTCCAAAGGAGGGCAATTGGGCAGTGACAAGACACGCTCATGTGTAATGTGAAAGAAATGAATGTGGTGATGCATGAAGTGTAATCTGTGCGGTAACACATCGGAGACACCAGTAGGTAATTCAGCCGTCGTGGCATTGATTGATATGGTTAGCAGGGTAGTGTAACTATTAGTCCTCGCCCAGGAGCGTATTTAAGACCTGAGGGGTGCTAACTTGCACGCCAGAGACGACACAAATATAAACAGAAAGGGCTGGTTCTGGCAGGGAAATGAGCTGCGAGCGCTGGGGGCGGCGGGAGCCGGGAGGAAAGAGGGACGTGAGACTTGAGGCAGGTTGCAATACAGCACGATATTTTATTCCTTTTTATCAGAGAGATGATGGCTTAAAACTGATGTCATTATGAGGTTTAAATCAACTTTCTGCTTGCTTGAACATGGTCACCTGGGTATGGAGGTACAAGGACACAAAGAGGTTGAGCAACTCTGTTTGTCTTTGAGCCGGTGATACCTGGGGTTGGGAAATTGAGTTCCGTGAGCAGTAATCTGTCAACTGTCCCCACAACATACATTTTTTAAACCTGTGCCTACATTTTCTTTCATAATCAAGAGGACTAGTTGTCCTGAAAAATGCAATGAAGAGCCAGGGCTATAGTTTAAAATAATTGGTAATGGACACTTCTTATTTTAAAAAAAAATTACATCTCTCATGCCCTTTCGTTTTTAGAACAGTTTGCAAGACTGAGACAAATACTGTAAATGTATGTATAAAAGAAATAAAATCATTCCTCTAGTAAATGTAGCTGTGAATTCAGTTAAAAGCATTTTGCTTTTATTCTTAAGTATCTGTAATAGTAATAAATGCTTCCAAGGAGAGAATGTTACTTCATAAGTGATATTTTAGTTATGTTTTCAGAACTAATAGATTGTTTAAAGCTGTATTTTAGTTTCATTTTAGATTTTAATGCTTGCCTATTGTCTTAAACAAAATAGCACATCCTTTAATGTTATATTTGTGTAATCTTTGCTGCTTAGTATTTAGACACTTCTGTAATCTAGATTTTACATCTGTACATAGCAGCAATTTAAAAATAAACCCCATTTCAGCAGTGCTCTGAGCTGCGAGAGTGAGATCTTTAGTATCTTCAAAATGAAACTGCAAATCACACTTCAGATCACCAGCGAGGGAAGATAATAGGACTGAGACATCCGGGTGCCTGATTGCTCCCGTAGATTTGGCAGTTTCAGGTCTGAATCCTGTTCCTGGTCTGTAGGAAGTTGCAGCACTGGCAGCAGTGATCTGGGGTAATTGCAGCACAGTTCTGGGAATCTGGCTTGAAATTTAGCTCTCGCTGTTAAAATGAGACTGTTAAATGGTAAATTACATAATTCATTGCGAGTGGTCGTGGATCTATTTGACTTGCTTTTGCCATTTGTTCTATTATTTTATTTAACCATTTTGCTGGATGAGTGATGAGCATACCTTTCAGCTGCTCAGTTTGACAGGCTAGTCAGGAATTCTCTCCAGAATTATTCTAAAGGAACTAAATTTGGGGCAAGAGGAGAAAGCCTATTTTTAATTTTATTTAATTAATCAGGTGATGTAATCATTTTTTTGGCAAGGGATTTTGTGCAGACATGTATGACATCACAGTTAGCTCTTTAAATTAATGTCGCCCAGGCTAAAATCCTTATTATCTCCAGCATTTTCCCCCACACAATTGAGTATATTTTATTTTTCTTCCCATCTGTGGTATAGTTGTCATTAGTACTCACTGGAGTTACACTTCTATAGGAAGTTAGACCAAACACTTTGTGAGGCAAAAATATAATGTGTATGTTTGTTTTAATGGCCGTAACATTTTCAGGCTTTTCCTTGGGATAAAGCATTAGTAGATCCAGAAGTGACCAGGAAGAGAGGAAAAAGGGGAGCAGGGAGAGGAGAGTGGATGGTAGCCTGTGTCTAATTAAAAACCTGCAGAAACCGAGATTTAAAAAAAAAGGAAAAAAAAAAAAAGACCTGTTATTCTTTCCCTATTTGCTTATTCTGGAAAATAAAAATAGGTGTCGGCTCCTACGGTCTCATATCAATATGTTATCATCAACAGACAAGTCTATTCACTATTGTTTCAATTGAGTAAACAGTGTGTAAGGGTCAGCCGTGCTCACAGGTAATTGTTAGTGTGCAGACAGTCCTGTCAAGCGTGTTAGCTAAAAATACATCCCACACTGTCACTTTGCAAGGTGTTTGAAAATAATAGCCCCCACACAGCAAAACAGGACACAGGCTTGTGTACTGACCTTTTTCTTTGTTTAATTTGCCCAGAGGTTTAATTCCAGGGGACAAGTAATAATTGAATATGTCTAATAACTAAATGCTCATTTGGGACAAAATCCATCAAAATATAATTGGCATTTGGGGCTGATGAAAGGAAAATGACGTGGCTGTAGAGGAACGGATGTGTCCCAAGAATATCTGATCACTTAATGTATAAATTGAAGCCTCTTCCATAATATATATTAATTGCAGATACTTAAGGATTTCAGCATTTTTTTGTGGTGAACCGTTACCAGAGACCAACTGTTTTTGTTAATGCTACTCTGGGAAAGGCGGGGAAGGTTATTGGTCTGTCGTGCAATAATTTACTCCTCTTTGATATGCAAACGATCCACGGTGAATATAAAAAAATCCTATCAGACTCATTTCACAGTTCTTAACCACTTAGATTCTCTGGAGTCTATCGCCTCATTAGACCAGTGCTCTCCAAAGCTAGCATAATTAAAATCTTTAACAGTTTAGCAAAGTAAAGATGTTTGGCTGATCACGTTGAGATGATTATCTATCCATTGTATTCTAAATGACAAAAATAAATTAAATTTAGACCTTGGCATTTTTTATTATGTGTTTCAAATGAATATAATGCATATTGCCTTTTTTTTTTTTTATTTCAATACCTTAGGTTGGGTGAGGTACATGCCTGTGTGAGCTGCTGCTGTACACTCAGAAAATGGCAGGTCTCCTTAGGATAGCTCCAGTGCTGCAACATGGTGAAACAATGAACAGTCACCCAAACGATGAGCTGGAAGCACAGTGATGAGAAACCTCTTTAAAAACACACAGACACTGGCTATCATTATTATTTCTTCCCTGAATATTTGAGTGACGTGTCTCTACTGCTGATTTTTTCCCATGGCCTTCTCTGAAAGAGCACTGAAATAGTCTGCAGTGAGAGAAACTTGACTTGTTTGGTCATGTCACAAACATCAGCTTTATCCAAAAGCATGATCTCAGTGTGAGCACATGGTTCCCCTTCCATTTGGCCCATTGGAGTTTGCAGTTTTCACTTGCATTAGTTACTGAATGTTGTCTCCTAACTCTGGTGTCCACTTAGGCACATTTTTTAAAATGCAATTTTTTATTATTATTTTTTCTTGAAGCTTATTTTCTGTTTTCATTTTACTTTTGAATGGCTCATTAGCATCGATCTAAGAAATGACAGTAATAATAGTGTTACTTGTATAGAAAGTTATACAGTTTTTCGGTAGACACATCCATCAATTAAGTGAGCAGTTCGAGAAACCAAAATTAATGAGAAAGATAGGTGTGTTAATGAAATAATCATAGTATAATCAATTTGACTGTTAAAATTTGAAAAGCATTTCAGGAAGACAATATGAATTCATAATTTACGTCTAAAAGTGATTAATAAAAACTGTATTTAATAACAAAGCTATTTGTCATCATTTAAAACTTAAGCACAAAATTAGTCATGTTGTGGTTCATGTTGTCATAATAATAAAGCTGAGTATTTTTTTTCCTAAGACCTTCCTTGTTTTTAATAACAGATTAGAAAGTAGTCACTTTCCTTAAAAAAATTTTAAAAAGGAAAAAAATTGTGGAAAAAGAGAGAAATTTAATTTCTTAGCTGGCCACGGAGTAGCCCTTGGCTGCTTTTGCTGTCCGCCTTCCTCTGGGTGTGGGACAGATTTCTGCCTGAGTAGGGACTCTGGAAATGGACCCTTTGGTGTAAAAATGGCAAAAAATAATAAAAGCTAACACGGTGTTTGGGGTAGGTGTGGTGTTGTGTGAATCCCACTGCCCTACAGCCCAGATTTTGCATTCCATGATAATTGCAGGTGTCACACCAGAACGTAGCAGAGTCGTGCAGTGCAGTATTAGCATTTAGTTATTAAAAAAAAAAAAAAAAATACATGCGCAAAAACACACACAGGCAAAACTAACACTAGGCTTTGTTTACTGACTCTTTGATTTAATTACTGTTTGAAGACGGCCGAATTAGCTGTTAATTGATTTAATTATCCAATTTGTTTGTTTCAGGCATGATTCCAACAGAACTGCAGCAGCTCTGGAAGGAAGTGACAAGCTCGCACACAGCGGAGGAGGCAGCCAGCAACAACCACAGCAGCCTGGACCTGTCCACCACCTGCGTCTCCTCCTCCGCGCCCTCCAAGACCTCCTTAATCATCAACCCACACGCCTCAACTAATGGACAGCTCTCAGTCCACACTCCTAAACGGGAGAGGTAGGTGCCCAGTGGGTTTCCACCCTCGGAGCAGCGTCCCAGAGCGATGGCGAAACGTTTGGGAGCGGTGGCCAAGCGCCTTGGCCTCGGTTTTGTCCTCCACGTCTTGCTCTGTCTGGTGTTGGCGTGGTTGAATAGAGTCTCCACTGGGCAGAATATGCTCCTTTTGTTCAAATCTTTATGGCTTGTTAATTGGATCAATGTGGGCACAATTAGCTAATTAGAAGTGCATTGGATAAGCATATTGGGAAGTGTGAAGAAGCTGGGTTTTTTGAGTTTTGCGTCACGGGTGGTAGAGCTCTTGTTGTGCTTTGGGTTTGCAGGCTGGAGGTGAGGAAGAAAACATGTTGGTCAGTACAGCACCCATTTTCCTGCCAAATTTTGGTGCCCCCTCTCATCTCAAATGTTCGCCTGTTATTTCAGTCTGTATTACCTGCTTTCACAAGACAGGGTAGGCTTGAGTTCACCAGGTTTCTCTAAAACAAAGTGGCTTTTTTTTTTTTTTTTTTTTTAAAGTGCTGATAAAATTAGCTAACTGGTGTTGTTTGGCTTTTAAAAGTGTGAGTTAATTTATACTTGCTCAGCTTGCATTGTTAAAAGAAATGGCTTAAATCAGGGGTTGTCTGTTGACGTGCTTCTCGGCGCAGGCTCTGCTTTATTCCAGAGGATGCTTTATTGCAGGTTTGTTTCTTTACACCCCCAGATTTCACTGAGGCGTGTCTAACAACGTAACTTTTGCTTGTGGGGAGATAGACAGGCCCAGGCGCTGGGGCCGTGAGTGCCAGCGCCGGCTGCAGCCTCAGCATCGGTGCCGGAGGAGGAGGAGGAGGAGGAAAAGGAGGAGGAGGAGGAAGGATCTCAAGGAGTGGGAGCAGTGGGGAGGGCAATGCTCCTTTGCATTCAGGAGAGTCCCTTTGCCCATCTAGAAATGTTACAGCAGACACTAGTGAAAGCTGGATTTTATGGAAACTGATGGCTTTGTCTTTCCGTCCTCCTTTCATTCATTAGAAAGAGGATAATGGAATTTTTAAGCCATAGAGTTTGTGTTTCTGGTGGTCTGAAAGTAGATTGATAGGCAAGCTATATAAATACCTCTTATATCTTTCTGATATTAAGAAAATAGTGCTGTTGGGAATAGATAGATTTTAAAGGAGAGCACACCCACTGTTGGAAGAACTGCTGTGTGTGTAAGGCATCCTTTATATATCCATTGCAAGGATATGTGGGGGAACATCAGTGAATATGTTTATAATGCATGTAAGTGCCAGGGACGTGGTTTTCATGAAGACTTACATGGGATACTAAAAACAATCTGATGTTTATTAAACAATTAAATTCCCTTTTTGCTGCATGTAGAACTGAACAAGATGGGTTTATGACTTTTCAATAAATTTTTTATCTATGTTTTTCTTACCAAGTATATAAAGTAAAAACCCATGCAGTGAGATGGATCTTCTTTCACTGAATAGAGGCACATGCTGTCTGCTAATGGCAGTCTAACCCAGGAAACAGGTTCAGTTCAGCTTGAAGTGCAGTGGAAATGCAGGAATCTGTTCCGAAGTAAGAATTTTCTCCATGTATACTGTTGAGCAGAACTGGAAATCCACATATCCGAGTCCTGTAATTGTGGCCTGGAGGCAGTTGGGATCTGCAGACAAGGTGATACACATGCTTTTATTAGTAAAGTTCCAAAGTAATTAGGAAGGCATAAACATGCCATGGTACTGTTTGAGACTGCCTTAGTTTCGAAGGCATTAAATCCTCAGTGCTTGATTCGATAGCGGTACTGTTAAGCTTGCCTTATACTTTTCTTGAATATCTTTTGAGTTCTCTGGAATATCAAAATACAAAATAGGTATATTTAGGAATATAAATAAGAGAGCTACAGACTGTGCTTTATGCTGCCTGTCTTCGGTACATGGAGGGTTTATGCCATCCATTTGCTGCAGTGATTGAATTACATGTTTATCCATAAGTAGAGCAGGAGACTACAGGCAGGAGAATGCCTCCTGATGCACTTAAGGGTTTTGTTGCAGTCTCATCAGGCACTGTGGTGCCTGCCTGGATTTCATGTGACACAGAAACTCCTCTTGGTGAGATATTTTGCACTGGTTTCCTTTCTGAAAGGGTATTTATCTACAGGCAGGGAGGTCGGGGTGGGGAGTGAGCAGAGAGGGAAGAGTTGCTGTGCTCTGCCATCACATGTATATTTGAAAGCTCACAGAAGGTGAAATTTTAATGCACTTTCAAAAGAGAGAGCACAGGCACAAGCAGGGGTTTAGTAATTTTTTTGATTGCAAAGGTTAAGACTAGGAAAAAATGATGGGTCTGGTGGGAGCATGAGTTTGCTGGACTTACAGTGAAATCCATGTGTGTTCTTGTACCCGGCTGGTTCAACGCAACAAATCTAAGGAGACTTTTGGAGGCACTCCTAGCCCAGGCTGAGGTCAGATGGGGCTGTGGGAAGGGCTCACAAGGGAGGTATCAACTCTTCCACCTCCCATCACATAAGTCACAGCCTGGGCTGACTGGGGCAGATTTTGGGGTTGTGGCTTTCCCCCTCATTCCTGCACCATCTGTGCAACTGGCTGTTAGCTCTGGTCTGATACAACCAAGAGCTATTTATTTAGATTTTACCAACAATAAAAAGCACATAGTAAAATCTGTAAGTGTCCTAACAGTTAAGCACAGCCACATCATAACGACTGCCCAGCAGCAATAAATAATCATATACAGGTAACATTAACTTTTAGAGTGTGCTGTAAAGCTGTTTTCAACCCCTTTCTCTTGGGCTTTTGAGAAGGAGTTGGCTGCAGGAGGCAAGTGGGTTATGTGGGAGTTACTATCATCACTGTCATCTCTGGCACACGTCACTGGGATAGTTCAGGCTGTGTTTTAGGGGGTTCCTGATCCCACAGGTCAGGTTGCGAGGCTGCTCCAGACCTGCGAGACAGGAGGCACCTGTGTTAGAATCAGCGGGCGAGCAGCAGCTCTGCTCTGTCTCTTGGGTAAAAACACGTTCTGGTTATAAACAAGGAGTTTAAAATAGCAGGAGCAGTAGTCACTGGCTGCTTGGCGTGCCCACGCGTCGCCGTGCCGCCAGCCCAGGCTGGGGTTGTGCACAGCCACGTCCTGCACAGGCTGTGGGGACACAGCTCTGGTGGCACTGGTGACACTGCCCACTGCGGAGCTGCCGTGCTCAGGGCCAGGTGTCAACACAAGTTCTCCTTTATGGCTAAAAAGCAAAGGGCAGGTGGGTGGCCAGAGTCACTCAGGACATTCAAAAAGCAATACGTTCAAAAGCAGGAGGCATCCTCCCTCCTGGACTGGGGAGCGTCATGGTGCTGCTCTTGGTTTGTGCATGCTCTGTGTCTGTGGCTTTTCTGGGAATGAAACAATTCCAGCTATAAATAATGGGTTAATGCTTCCATTCATTTGGGCTTTAAATGTATATTACATCCATGCTTTTGTCCCACATTTCGCCCAGTTTCTGTAAGTAGCAGCAGCAGCAGCTCTGGGGTTTGGTGCACAGCAATCTGTTAAGGAGATAAATAATCTGCTTTGGCATGACACTCCTACTCTCCTCTTTAATTTGTCTTACACAAGGAAAATTATAATTAAATCATTCAGGGTAAACCCTTGAGTGTAGAGAAGGAAAAAACACACTTTGGTAAAGATTGCCAATAGAGACCAACTTCCCTGTTGTGCCGTGCAGAGACATTTATCAATATTCAGCACTATTAAAGAGAGAACATTCCGTGTGATTTGTGAGGCGGATGCCAAAGCTCAAATCAAGGCTTGTTAAGATCCTTTCCCCATGCAATCATGGGCATTCAGCATCATTAGAATTCAGCACTGACTGTGTGTTTCATGCTTTGATTTTACTCAGACAATTTAATAATGTTTATTGTGCTGATTATATATATAAATTCACTCAATGCAATAAACATACCTTAGTCATCAGTACCCTAAGGGAAATACTTAGTTATAGATACTTGTATTCATTCAGGATAAGGGAAAGTGAGACCATCAACCAGCATGTAAACCTCTCATCATCTTATCAGCATTTGGGTTTCTTCAGTAGCAAGCAGTTTTTCTCTACACAAGTAAACAAATAACAGGAGCCAGTTAAGTACATCTACTGTGCTTAGAAATGTCAGGGACAGTACCCACTCTCCATCTCATTCCACTATATTTTATTTGTGAGAAACTTGATTATTTTCTTCAGAAAAACACCAAAGCAAAGTGAGTGGATGCCTGGCCACTTCAGGTGGCTATTAAATGTATAACCTGATGAGCAGTGGGCATCCTGAAACCTGCGTGCTTGGGAATATTCCCAGTGTGCGTAGGTTTGAAAAAGCAGAAGTGCAGAATTCATCAGCACTTTGCAGTGAGGAGATGGCTCCAGTTTGGGCTTGAACTGGGAGGTCTGGGGTTACTGTGGAGCCGTTGGACACGTTGTGCTGGTCCCATTTCCTGACCCTGTCCTGTACTGACTGCTGCAGAGCCAGGGTAGTGGAGGCTGTACATAGACAAGTGAGTTAATGAAGGTCCAGACCTGTTAATTTAAGAAGTGCATCTGTTGTTTACCAGAGGTAAGGAGAAGAGTTGTAGTTCAAGGTTACATGTCCAAGAGACCCTTCTCCATCTGCCAGCAGTCCCATGTCTGTCCCTTGTTGCCTTTATACCCTTTCCAACTATACTTGAGTCTTGTCCTTCCACATAAGTAACCAGCCATCTCAAAGGAAAAATAGATGGGATAAACAAGGGGATTTAAAAATTACTTTTTGTTGCCAGCATGGCAGGAGGACAGTCTGGAGAAGGCTCTGAAGGGAAGTGAGAGGAATGGCATGGCAGACCATTGATCTGCTGGTTAGGCTTAATGCCTCATGTTTTACTGTTGTTATCTTCCATGCCAGCTGATCCTCCGTCAAAATCCCAAGGCCCTTAGATGAGGGCATTAGGATTCAGCACAATTAAGAATTACAGACTTGGGTCCATTATTAATGCTCTGGATGAAACAGTTCAGCCTGCAGTCCATATGCTCCCAGGGCCCGATCCTCTCTTGGCCAGCCTCTGCACGTAGTCCTGGCATTCATTCTGCACTGGTGCCAGCATCAAATCTACTCAGCCGTGTCCGCTCCCCTCAGTTGCTCCCTGCAGTTGATTTTAGTTCATTATACTTTACCATCAGCAGAGTTTGTTAGATTAGTTTACTTCAGATCCATTCTCCCTTAAGAAATTGGTGTTCCTGGGGCCTTTTCCTCCCAAAAGGTATTTAGCTGCTCCACGTGCTCAAACCGCATCATGACCCTTGTGCTGTTGCACGTGGTCTGAGCAGCTCAGGTGCCTCCATGCAGCTTCCTTGCTGTGGAGCTGGTTTGGAACGGGAGACTCGAGCCCAGATGCCCAGCTGCATATCGGATAACCATCCTGCTTTCCATGTGGCTCTTGTCCCTTGTCTCATTGCACCTGAAACAGCTGTGAGGCTGCTTAGGCTGTTGGTGACAGTGACACTGCGACAGCTGGAGCAGGGCGCTGGCCTGGACATCTCCCATTTGCTCTGTGCAGGTACAGCCCAAAGTGTCCCAGGGCCTGATCCTTGGCACTCACTCCCCTGCCAAAGAAATCGCCACCAGTTACTGAACGGGCTCCTCTGAGTCACTTCTCTGTAATCAGCTTTGAAAAAACACCGGCCGTGACTCAGACCTGGAGTTGTTAATCCTCAGTTTGAAGCCTTATCGGGCACTTTTTATTGTTCGTGCTTTTCAGATGCGGGTGTGGAGCCTCCTTTGCGTCGCCCGCACTCACCGTCTGCCACGACACTCGCGGCTTTGAGGAACCTTCTGCTAAATCACTTGTACAATTCCACTTGCTCCTCCGTCTGCCCAGGAGCTCTTTAATCAAATTAAGCTTTTCAAGGAATTCCTTCGCTGAACCCTGGAAAATTGTTCCTGGTTTATTTTATTTGCTTTTCCCTACGGAAGATGCAAAGTTAACCAGCCTTGTGAATATTTGAGGTGGCCCTTGGCTGAAGGGGGTGCTGGGTTTGAGCCTGGGAAGCTGCCCTGGCATCAGGGAGCTCCTGCACGCCAGTGCTTCGCTGCTTTCTGGTCCTGTGTAATAACCATCAGTTGTACAACTCCAAACACTAAGCTAATGTATCAAAAACCACTTAAAATAGATTGGGTGAGCCTTGGCAGACGCCTGACAGAACTTTTCCAAATTTTAGCATATGTATTGTTTTATTCCTCCATCTGGCCAACAGATCATTGTTTGATATCTGAGTGCTTTGCATATCTCCTCCCTTTTCTTGCAACTGAGATACTTACACGTGCATTTAATACAGCTTAATGCTATTTTTACATACCAGAGAAATAGCTGATGGCTTTCTGTTAATTGCATGCACTTTGCATTTAAACTTTTAGTAAAACATTCCTGTCTAAATACTTAAAGTCCAATGAAAATTTGTCCTCTTCTTTTATTAGAGGTGTTTATGTAGTACTCTTAAAAAAGGACCTGGTTTTGGTTTACTGCACTGTGGTTTTCTGTTCCTTTTTATTTCCTCCTGTGTGCAAGTTGTCCTTCCTCAGCATTTGCTCAGAAGATCTGACTGTCCTGAAGAGCTGAGCAGGGAGCTGATGAAGAGTTCTTATTTTTTTAACATACATAACAGAGCCTGAGAACAGAAACATCCTTCAAAATGTTACAGAAGTAGAGGAGTTTGGTGACTTTTGTGTGACTGTTTTCTGTGCTGTTCCATAAAAATGGAGCAGTTAGTATGACAGCTGTTACGTTATGTTATATCGTACTGCTAAGATATTGAGCAGCATTTCAAGTAAAACTCCACCATTAAGCTGTATAAACTTTATCCGTTTCACTCTGGTTTAGTGGAAAAAAAATGAGTTTCTCAATAAAATGACATCATTTTTCCCAGGTTGTAATGTTCATTTTACAACTGTTTTTCTTTAATTCAATTTGTTTTACTTTACTTTTTCTTGGCATCCTTGTTTTCTTGCACTTTAGAGAGGGGGAAATCTCTTTTCGTAGATCAGCTAGGTACTGCTCAAACCTCTCTTCCCTCCTTTTCCCTTCTCCCCGCTCCCTCGACATCTTGTGCTAATCTGGAGCTCTATTTTTGTCAGGCAGACACGGTTGTATTTTCAAAGTAGTGAGATGCACATTTAAATTTGGTAATTGGGATTTGTGGCTCTACCTGCTGCACAGTGAGGGATGGGGGAAGGAGCCCAAGGAAAATTTATATTGCATTGCTTGCTGCTGGAGCAACCTTTGTGGAATGCTATGGGGTGTTTTTCTGTATAGCTGGTGGTGGTAAGGTAGGAGGGCTGTAATTTCTTCTGTGTAATCAGAACATAGGTATATTATAAAGTAGATTCTTCTCATTAAAGAATGTTATAAGCCCAGGCAGGGAAACTGCTAATATGTGTTGCAGCTTGTCATTTTGGGCTGCATGAATAAAGAGGAGAACTGTTCCTTTGGGAAACGATCTCGGGAACTGAGCAACAGATCCGCTAGCCAGCAAATTCTTTTTAACTGTAATTTTCCTTTTTGTGTATACTCAAAAATAACATCACGATGGGCCCTTAAATACCATTTCATACACAGAGCACAATTTCCACAGCACAGGTGGTGCTAATATAGGACAGTCCCCTAGGCACTTGTCGCCAGGAGTTGTACAGCTTGTTCAGTGTCTGCATCCATATGGCAATCTGTCCCATTCATAGAAAGACATTGTAGCTGTGCCTGTGGGTGCTGTGGTCAATGTAGTGTAAAAAGTAGATTTTAACTCTCGGCAACCTATGTTCTGCTGTTTGTTTTATTGTAGAATCCAATTTATAACGTGGGGGAAGAAAAATCAGCTCAGAGCAAATTCCAGAACAATCTGGCTGGCTGGGGTTTGTGTTTATTCTTGGAGCGCATGGTTAATCAGCAGGTGCACAGCCCCGCGCCCGCGCGCTCTAATGAACAGTTTACAGGAAGTCTTGCTCGGAAGAAACATTTTCCTTGTTGTTTATACTGTGAATTAACTCAGAAGTTGCAAAGCTGTAAACGATCTTAGCTGGCCATGTATGTCATGCAAGTCTGTTCTGTACTTCTTGTCTTTTTTTGGTTTTCTTTCCCTCTGTTGCATGGTTTTCCCTGGGTGTGGGGTGTTCGGGAAGGATGCTGAGCTCCTCTGTGCTCTGCACGGCGATGCTGCCCCTGAGAGGGGCAAATCACAGCAAAGGGGCTCTCCTAAAAAGGAGGGTGAAGCTCTAGTGTTGCCAAGTGGTTCAGATCTAAACACGTGAATGTGATTTATGGCTGCTCTGGTGTCTGTCACTCCAATGCCAAGTGTTGTTCTGTTTTAGTGGGACTATTTGTTATACCTTTTAGTAAACACAAACAAATAGACTGCCTAGCACCTGCAGCAGCATATGATATTTACACTACCTGTGTGATTCAGCATGCTTCCCTGGGGAAGCAGGCTTGTGTCCTCTGGATTTTAGTCCTTTTTTGAACAGCATTCTTCCGAGGGAAAGCATGTGGCAAAGGGAATGCAGTGCTCTAACTGTAGTTCTCCCTTGGAGTCATTATTTATCTTAATTATATTTTTATAAACATTTCCCCAAGGGCACTTTGCTGCTGCCGCAGGGGTGTGGGGTGGGCGAAGGCCCCCCCAGCGAGCTGCCAGGCTGTGTGTGATGTGACAGTCACCTTCTGCGCAGGTTTTGTTGTGCCTGTGGGACAGGGGTGAAAAATACTGACGTGAATAATCCCTGTTAATCATATTTGTTGACGTATCACCGGTTTACATAAGAGTGGAAGACTTACCTCAACTCTAAATGTAACAGAATAGAATTTTGTTGAACAAGAATAGATCTTGTTTCTCAGTGTTTTCTTTTACTGTAAATTTAAATGTTACAACAGAATATAAATTACAGTAAAATAAGGTTGGCAAACAGGATCTTTTTACAAAGTATGTATGTTCGTTGGTAATTTTACACCTCAGTCTTGGTGAAGTCCAAGGTCTAATCCTGTGTTTTTATACTTGTGTGTGTTCTTAAAAGCGTTGCTGAATTGGGGCCAAAGCTTTGCCATTGCCACCTCCCTCTGCTATGCAAGTTGGGTATGTATGAGGGGTGGGATTGCTGTGCTGAAAGTCAGTGTAAAAAAAAAAAAAGCTGAAAAAACCCCCAGAACATCCCCCCAGCCCCAAAAACCCCAGAAAGTGGTTGGATCACATTTTTTTCCTAATTAAACTAAGATACTGAATCAATCCGTTTTAATCTGAATAAATTAGGAGACTGTTCAGAGAGGAATAAAATGAGATTTAGCAGGGATAAGTAGAAAGTAGCCCAGCTAGGAAATCAAAATTCCAAACTGCGGGTTTGACATGACACGTCAGCTGCTCAGCATCGGTTGTGTGGGAAATGGCTGAGGCATAATCAGGGTTGAGAAATTAAGGTGGGACACTCTGTGCCATGTCTTAGTCGAAAAGGTAAATGCAGTCACGGGAGGCATAAACATGTGTGGTGCATCTGAGTCCTTTTTTTTGCCCTGTTCTACTTTATGCAGAACCAGTTAAACCACATTGAGTGTGATGTACAATTGGCCACTCTCTTGCAGAAAGGATAAAGAGAAGCTGGAGCAAATATAGAGGAGAGCAGCTAGGATGATAAAGGAGTTGGAGGGAATAGGCTGTGAAGACAGATTAAAGGGAATTAAAGATCTACACCCTGGAAAAATAGAGGCTCTAGGAGGATGTGATTATGGTATGTAAGTACATGAAGTGATGCTACAAAGAAGAAGAGGGGAAAAATTGTTCTCATTAGTTAGTAGTGCTGGAATTTAAAATCCAGCGTTTCAAATCGTGTGCGTCTGGGTATATTTGATGTACTTTTCACTATAGTACCTAGGCACAAGGTTGAAATAAAAAAAACCCAAGAGTTTTAAATCATAGAGAAACTCTATGTGTCTTAATTCAAGTGCAGGAATGGAACTTGCACCTGAGATAAGTGGTGGAATTTTTGCAACTGGCATTTCTTTTAAATGCTCTAGAAATACATTTAATTCCTCCAAGGAAGGGATGTAGGGCAGTGACTGTCCAGGCCCTGTGGCAGTTCTCCCGTGGGACTGGAAGAGGGACTGCCACTGGAAGGAGTATGTAGTAGTGTTAAAGTGCTGGAGGGTCGTAACGTTGATTAATAATCCAAACCATCAGTGGATAGATCAAAACCAGAAGATGATGCTTATAAGTATCCAGTCTGGTTCTGCTCTTTGCAGTGAGGATGGGGCTAGGAGAGAAAGGGAATGTTAGCCAGATTTTGTCTTTATTTTGCTGCAAATGCTCCGAGCTCTCCTGTAAAACAGGAATTCAGTGAATAATGCCGCGAGAGGCATAAATGGGGGGCAGTGATTCGGGGTGCACAGGTGGCCTCGTGTTACAACAGCACTGCTATTTCCTTTTTTGTCCTGGGAGTACACAAGTTAGTGCACACCGATTAGAAGAGAGGATTTCAGCCTGTGGGCTGCAGTTTTAACTTGATTTGTCTTAAATTGGTGTAGTCATTTAAAATGTAATACACCACTCCTGTTACTTCCAATAGGGCTTGATGTAAAATATGAGCTGCTTCTAGTCCTAGGTCTGGACGTGAACTAAAGTGGTGAGGAAGAGGAGAAATGCAGCTCTAAAAGCATCCAAAAATTTACAAGCCAGTGTAGAAAGAGCTGTCACTGACCACATACAGCAAATGCCACGTCTCCTGAAGGCCCAGAGCCTTCTGCTAAGCTTTATCCAGCGGTGGAGCGGCGTCACCTTGCCTGGACAGTTCTCTGTTCAGATCACATACCTGCTTCCTGGGCCGTTCCTGAGGCTTGGAATATCTAGAAGTAGTCCATTTCAGTATATGGCTTTAAACTTGCCTGGTTTGGTTGGGCTTTCAATTTATTTGGTTTTGGTTTTGTTGGGTTTTTTTTTAGTTATTGGATGGGGTTTTTTTGATTCACGATTTAGAGAGGAGAGAGTCGGTGATCCACCTTAGTAAGAATTTGGAGGGATTTGCATTAGTACAACTTAACTGCAAAACACATCCTTAATCAATTGAGTTTGTCATGAAGGCAGGAACTTGCATTTGAGTAGAGGTGATACAAGGATTTAATTGTTACTGCTTTCATTTTGATTTTTTTTGAGTGTTTCTGACTCAGAAAATTGTGACTTTTTCAATAACTTCATTCTCAATGGCTGTGCCATCCATGTCAGTGAGGGGGAATGTGGTGTGAGGCAGAGCCCGACGCTCCTGCCTCGGCTGTACATGGATATCAGTTTCATGGCAGCTGGCAGAGATGAGGTCACTTCCCGTTGACCCTGAGAAATAAAATAAAATTAAAAAGGCAGTTCTGCACTTTCTGATGATGCTGTGCTTCAGCTCCCTTCAGGAGGAAAGCTGGAGACATCGTACTGATTTTTCAGCGTGCAGGTGGCTCAGGCATGTTCTGAGCTCTGTTAGAATGTGAGCAGATGCTTCATAACTGTAACAGAAAATCAAGGATGCTTCTCTACATCACTGACTTCCCCTAGTGTTTCGGCAAAGATCATTGGCCCAAGCAGATGTGAATGAGAGAGAGTGGAATTATGAAGTATGTCATCGTCATGAATATTTAAAATATGGTCCACTGTGTGGCAGAAGTACAGATACTGGAGGCTTCTGCTTAGCTGGATTTTATATTCACCCATGACTTTTCAGCCAGTGTGTACAAGCACGGTACCCAGTTTCACATGGTTAGTAAGTGTGGGTTGACTTAAACATTTAAACAGCACGGGGAGCTTCCATGCTGGACCTTTAGTCACTGCTTTCCCCAATATCCAGAATGTTCCCATTTCACTTCGTGGTGTCGTTTTTACTCTCCATCAGTGCTGAGCTGTCTCTGGCCTCCCTGTCTCCCCTGCTTTTGTATCCCAGAGTGTGGTTTTTCCAGGATGCTGTAGCACAGCAGGTGTATTCCAAAAGATGAATGGCTGATGGGAGTGGGCTGTGCAAGTACCAGCTTCAGCAGCTATCCCCGTAGGAATAGGAGGTGAAGTTGCTTCCAGACCCTCTGGGGATCCTTGGGGTTATGAGGCAACATAGGGTGAAGAAGGAGGAGGTAAAATTTCCTCTCCTCTCTCCAGCAAGCCCAGAGGAGCTGTTGAAATGCCTGTCCCTTCTCCCCTCCCTTCTGTACTGGAAACAGCTGGAGGCAGCAGAAAGTAAGTGGACACTTACGCAGTTTCCAGCCTTGCACATGGATTTTGTTACTCTGTCAGATGTCATGAATAAGTGACTTGTGCAAGACATTTCACTTGCCAGAGTGTTCTTTGCTGTACTTTGATGTAATAATGCAGCACTATTGCATTATTTGGAAGTAATTCTATTGCATTAAGTATTTTTTATGCAAATACCTTACAAAGAGAAAAAAACCCCCACATTGTCTTGAATTTACATCATTTGTTCCTTCACTAGTTCGAAAATTATGTCTTGTTATAAAATCGTTTCCACTAACGATTGCATCACCAGTACCCGACCATGAATATGCATTCCTGGGAAGGAGAGGGTGACAGAAACAAACACCTACTCTAATGTGTCATTAGAAATCAAACAGACCTAAAACTTGCTTCTGCTTGCCAATGCTCAGATCTTCTAAAAGTCTGTCTCCGGCAACGAGACCAAGGATGCATCCAGATTACAGAAGCTGTTCTTGCATGCAGGCAAAATACCAGTGAACAATTTCAGATTATAGATTTGCATTGTGCCCACAAAGCTGTTTGTTTATGTACTGGATTAAAATCTTCTTTTTCCACCTCTCTTTGCTCAAACAAAGTGAGTACTTAGGTCAGTTAAACAGAGTTCTCCATTCATTCCCACTGGCTGTATCCTTTGTGCGTTACATCCGCTTCTGCATAAACCCGCTCTTTGTTTTGTTTTGAGGTGCTTCTTCAGGCTCTATCAGGGAACAAGTGGCAATCTATAATATCTTCAAAAGTGGGATGGATAAAATAGCAGTAATCTGATACTGACACATAAAGGTCACCGAAAGGCACCGCTGAACACCCCCCCCTCCCGACAGGATGGGAGATGCCTTCAGGACAGCACAGTGCCTGCGGAGGGGGCCAGCGTTCGTCTTTCAGTACTGAGGGGGTTTTTTTCTCTTTGAAAAGTCTTATTTTTGGGTAAGCTGAAGTAGTTCTCTGCTTCGTTGAATGGCAGTGGAAGCTCTGCGTAGGTGTTAAGCGTGTTACGCTTCGCGTCGTGTTGGCAAAGTGACCTTTCAAGTTCCCGCGTACAGTCAGCACCAGCCTTTATGGTTATTGACAGCACGAGGCTTTGACATCCTGAGCATCATTTATAGCTTGGTATTGTCCTGGTCATTCCGTCATTTTCTTTGGACACAATACCAGGGTGTCATGTCCTGCATAGTTTGTCTTGTCTTGTGCAAGTTCCCTGGAAAGAAAAGAGATTTGCACTTGGATTTAAAAAATAAATACAAATCTCGGTAGGGCTCTTTCCGTTGACTTGGCCACGGCCTTTAGGCTCTCACAGCAAAACTTTAAAAATCCCTGCTGGGGGTTTAAGCCATGTGACTCCTGTTGATATTATAATGAGATTTACAGTCTTAAACCCCACGGGGGACTGACTCCTTACTTGGCATCACCCGCCTCAGAGTGTGGGTAACACGCACTGGGTAGATTCATACACTGCGGGTTTTTTTGGTTTTTGGCTTTTCCAAACACTCTGAAATCATAACTCTCATATGTAGTCTTCACAGACTTCCTGGAGTGTTAACATGAAAACTTTCTCACCCTTTGCTGTATTCAGGTATGCAAGCAGATGATAAAACCCATTATTTTCTGAACTTTCTGACGTGTACTGAGGATGTTTGACCATATGCCTGTTTGACTTGGGTGGGTGGTGTTCCTTGAGCCATCCTCCCTCTTTCTTAGTTGAGGAAATGTGTGGTGTAGCATTTTTTTATTTTCCTTGCAAGAAATGCATCAGTCCCTTTGTTCTTTCAGAAACTTCACAGAGATTCTCCTCACTTGAACATTTTTTAAAAGACTGATTAAGTTAAACCAGTGTAATATTCCTGTAGAGAAAACGCCATGTAAAAACAACCTATGGTGGTATTTTTAGGAAATTACCTTGCACATACATGCATATTTATGCTTGAAGAACTATTTGTAAAAGCCAAAAGTAAGATATTAACAAAATAATGAATTAAACTCATGTAAAACTCGTAACACCTTTTCTAGTCAGTACTTCTAAATTTTTTTTTTTTAATGTGAAATAATTTTAAACCGCAGCTTCAGTAATCTTCAGATTTTCATTGGGCCTAATAAAAAGTGGCAAAATCTAGGCAAGAATTTCTCTTTAACCTTCTTTGCATTTGGGATGACATCTCAGGAGTGTATCCTACAGTGATCCTGCTACCCACTACATCTGAAATAACACAAGAGCACAATTTTGTTAGAGTGCACAGACAGATAGTATTGCAGAAGAAGGATAAACAGCATTTCCACATGTGTGTAAAAGTGAAATAGCAAAAAGTAGGCATTTATCTATAATGTTACCTGTAATCCAGGATAAAGTAAGTCATAAAAGCCACACCTAGATGCTGGTATGTGTTCATATCCTTTGTGTATGTTTGAAGTTCATAATCCAGCACAGACATACTGTAGCAAAAAGATTTGCTATGAAAAATACATACGTGTGTGAGCATAAAATAGAGATTTCAATATTATTTTGACATTTTATTTTTAAAGTCATGTAAGGTTATGGAGATTGTTGCAAAAGATAATTCATTTCCTTAAGAAGTTTCCACGCAGAAGTTGAATAAAGAAGATGTTTTAGAATATGGTTCATCAGTTAGTGCAACAGATACATTTCCCTGAGCACCACATGGCCTGGATCAAAGCGTCTCATGACTTGGATCAGTGCAGCCAAATCATTACGTATTGATTGGAATCCCGCTGAAGGATTAACCCCTTAGTGCCCGTGTGGATTTTTTTCTTTAACCCTGGGTTCAGTGGCTAGGAAGCTCTGTGACGTCCCTGCCAAATCTTAGCCAGGTTAATAGCCCCCACTAACCCCTCGTGCTGAGGAGTTCTTTGATTGCGTGGTCCCTGTTCTTTGTGGTGACTCTTGCATTTGAAAATACATCTTGAATTTTCTTCCTTGGGTTATAAGGGGGCTGTATTTGTGCAATGAAACAGCCTGTAAGAGGAAATGGGGGGAAAAAAAAAAAACCCAGAAAAAATGCCAACCCAGTAAATAAATAACATGGTGAGAAAGCCAAGGCTGCAAATGTGATGTTTTTCCTTTTTTTCTAGCTATGAGCAAAGCCTTGGGTCCTGTTGTATTATGGTGTAAGGGGACACTGCTGTATGCAGATGACTTCTCTTCTTGATGAAGTTGAATTGTAAATATGCAATGTTCATAAATTTCTTAGCAAAATATCAAGCAGGATATTAAGCAGGTCTGTCAAATGATTTCTCCCCCGTCCATGTTAATTTAAATTCTTTACAAACCTCTTAATTAATGAATGAAATGTAGGAGGATAGCTAAGTAAGAATGACACATGTTTTGCACTGCAAATGGTATTTAATTCTGTTTTGTAAAACCATGGGCAGAGTCAGGCGGGTACCGTGAAGTGTTAGGGATGCTTCAGGATCTGGTGTTTGCTGCTCTTTAGGAGTCTTTGTGAAGACGAATTGTCACGGCATCTTCAGTTTATAGCACTTTTTCTCTTTTCTCTTTCTCCCCTCCAGTTTATCCCATGAGGAGCACTCACACAGCCACCCGCTCTACGGACACGGCGTTTGCAAGTGGCCGGGCTGTGAAGCAGTATGTGAAGACTTCCAGTCATTTCTAAAGTAAGGACGGTCTTTTTGGCACTTGCATTGTACAGAAAGCATGCCCTGAAATTTTGTGTGCTGTCACTCACCCTGGGCCTGATGCAAAGCCCATTGAAGTCAACAGAGAGCTCCCTTTCACTTCAGTGGCTTTTGGATCAGGCTCAAGAACGTTTTAACAGGGGATAGTAAATTAGCCCCATGGGGAAATTACGGTCTTGCTCAGTGTATTACTATAAAATAGTGTTTGCAGTTCCACAGCTTTTTTTTTTTCAATTTTATTTAAATAATTTTTAAGTTGCAGTATCGATCATGTAAATAATAAAACCTGGATTTAACCTTGATTTCACTTTAATTTAGAAATCTAGTCTTAAATTAACTCCATAATTGAACAGAGAATTGCAGAACATCACGTGAAATTTAATTTATGTCAAATAAGTAACTAATGAACAAAGTCTACACTACTAAAAATAAACTATAATTATATTAATTGGGCCCCTGCAGTTTGCTGCAGACCTTTTCCTTGCTGCCAAAGAACACAGTTTTACGTGTTGCATAAACAGTGCATTATGGACTAGTGTGTGGTAGTGCGTGCATCCCGATGCAGGGAAGGACCTCGGAGCCCTAATAGCTTACACATGGCTGCTCCACAGCTAAACCATCAGCCTCACCCCTGTTCCCATCACAAAAGAGTTCTTTGTCTGGGTAGGACACCAGGTACACACATGCTGTGGGTGCATCCAGGTTCTTGAAGGTTTCTCCCTGATCTTTTCTCGAGTACTGTGGCTGGTCAGTTGTAATGTCACTAAAGACCAAGCACCCAAGCAATGTTTATTACTTAAATGCACAAAAGGACAAATTTTTCTCCCATTTAGAGTGTTAATCTCATGATTAATAAGTCCACATAAATACGTTAGATTCCTCGGGATGAACAAGTAGACTTAGTCCCAAAAGGTTCAGCTGTACCTGCTCTTTCTGGGGTGGTTCCCTGGATTTTCAGGTGAGGGAGGGAAGGGCAGCAGTAAGCAGAGGATGTTTGTTGGGTGATGTTAGATGATACAGATAGGGTTTTGCTCTCAGAACAGAATGGACCAGTTGTGGTTCCACTGGCAAAACCTTCCTGAGTTGGTAGGAGCGGCACTGGTCCTACTGTAAACATGTGTTACAAGTGGGGAATGGTACAGTAATGAGAAGGTTCTCATTACAAGAGGATTACAAAATAAGAAGGTGCTAGTCATAAATTTCCATGAAGGGTGGCCTCATTCCTTGTAATTCATCCTGTTGTTCACTTAAGTGAAATAAATGCTAATCTTGCCATACTTGCCAGCTCATTCATATTCATATGCCATACTATAGCATTTAGACCTTTAAAACAATTCTCATTTTTAGCGCAGTAAGTGCAAGGGAAACGTGCTGTGGTAGCCTTAGCTATCAGAATAACATGTATGGTCACATATGGTCAGATTGTGCCACCTTTGCTTCCTGTGCTAGTTCCGTGTTCCAGGTTAGAGCTGCTGCTTTCAGGAAGATTCCATAGGAGAAGTGGGCTGCTTGACATGGCCATGCATAGAAAATACAGCCCTTAAGTCACAAGCATGTGTAGAGGCAAAGCTGTTATTAGTATGCTCTTTTGGAGATGTTTCAGAACACAGACCCAGTCCACTAGTTCACCTGAAGTAAAAAACTTGGAGCAATCAATAGTTAGGAATAACCTGAAGACTGTCACCAACCCAGGCTGAAGTTGCTCCATCAATTCTAGTTTTTTAATCACTCACTTAATATCAGTCTGTGCTTTTCCCTATTGAAACCCTTCAACAGAAATATTTTGTGTTTCTTAAACTCATCAGCTCGTGTAAATTTTCTCATTATCCAAATGCTCCAGTGTCCAAAGTCTTATTGTTCAGGGTGATATTTAACCCAGAACAAATGCAGAAAGGGATGTCCCTGAGCAATGTATTGACACTGTTAAGAAGTGAGTGTTGCTTCATAAAATGATACCGTAGCCTTCCATGTCTCCTGTGGAGCATCCGTCCTTAAATTATGTTGCCATTTATTAGGATTCATTACTCAATGAAAAGATAACAGGTAGATGCTTGAAGTTTCTTTCTCATACTTCTGTAACCCATGACACTCTTTCGACGGTCACCTCAAGAGAAAAGCTCTTGTTTACCAAGTGAAATACAGCCCATGTATCAATTGAGCATTGCTTAATTTCACTTACCTTGTGAAAAGGCAAAGAGAAGTTGTATGTGGAATGAAAGCCCTGTATGCCAATAAAGTGATTCTTCAGTTAAGGGAGAAAAAAGGACTCACAGGTCTAAAACATGGTTCATTTCTTTTCCTCCTGAGGAAGAAATATCATAACTGTTGGTAAATCAAAACCAGAGATTTGACACTCTTCTGTGATCGTTCTGTAGTGTTTGTTCCCAAGGTGAGGTACACCACAGGGCCCTTGATTTCAAAGATAAATACTGTACAAATAACGATCCTAGTTGTCTTTCACTCACAGCCAACAGGAGGATGCTTATCAGAACCAGCAGATACACGGGCTATTGTACGCATTTATTTCCCTATTCCTTTTTGAAATAAGTTGCAGTTTTAGCATCGTTGTGTTGTGTTTCTTTTTTTATTCCATCAGTCATTGGTTATCATGTGCTGCGGTATCAGTGAGAGCTAACTGATAGCAGCAGGGGCTGCTGCTCTGCCTAATGAAACAGCAGCACCCTGCATGCTCCAGAATACTCCCTGAGCCTAAAAACAAAAACAAGTCCAGTCTCAGGGCGGTGACCCTGTGGCCTCTGCCAAGCTGCAGGGAGCAAGGTGAGGGCTGGAGGGTGCACACGTGTCTGGCCTGTTAACCAGGGCCCGTCTCGCAGGCGGCAGCGAAAGGAGCAATTAGTAGCACAGAGCGACTTTCCTTCAAAATTGACTATATCCTTGATTTCATTTGCATGTGTTTAAGGACCGTTGAAGATAGAAATATATACCCCTTATACACCAAGTTGTTAAAGGAATCCCTGCTGGAGGGAAGGTGGTTTATTCAGCAGGGTATCCAGGTATCCAGGGCAAAAAATGAAGACTGAATAGGGTTTTATCATTTCTGCACCCCCCCTTTTTTTTTATAATTTGATTGTGGGTTAGATGTGCTTAAACCTGGCTGTACCATTTTTAAATCAAATATATTCTTTAAAAGAAAGGACACAGACCTTTGGAGAGATCTGGCAGTCCTGTGTTGCAGAGATGCTAGTAATCTGCTTCATGTGCATTTAACTTTGATGAAACGAAGGGGAGTTTATGTGAAAGAAACTACTAAGTGCACTCTGTAATGTTTTCACAAGTGTTTTTATCATGGTAACATCTTGTTTACTTTAGTTGCCTGCCTAAAACTACTTGGAACATGTTAAGAAAACATTTCGAGAAAGCTTCTACAAAGAGGCTTTTGTTTAGCAGCAACTGTGAGACTGCTCAGCTCACAAAGGTGTTAACTTTCAACCCCTTAAGCACTTCCACATGAAATTCCAGCAACTATGTTTGTGGTTTTGGAAAAACAAAGTGTATATTAAAGAAACCAGGTATATGCTAATACATGTTGAAGTAGGCCGGAAATCATAAATTGTTTCAAAGGCTTTAATTGCGCTCGTTTGCATGGCAGAGCGTTCTGCACTGAAATCATCCGCACGGCGCAGACTTTTTAATCAAATAGGTAGCCAGGGCAGGGGAAAGGCTGGGCTCTCGGTGGGGTTTTAGGGTGTTTTTTTAGGTCGTGGCAGGGCCGGTGGGCTCCCCAGCGGGGAGGGCGATGCGGAGGATGCTGCGGGGATGCGGCGCCGCAGCCCCGTCCCGCGTGGGGGGACCCGCCCGCCCCTGGCTGCGCTCGCCAGCAGCTGATTCTCCGAGCCCGCCACGTATCTGGAAGTTGCCGTTCCAGCGTCGGCGTTGCCGGTCCTTGCACAGGCTCCCGATTAACCCCCGTGGCAGGGCAGGGGCGTTCGGGACCCCCGCCGCGGCGGCAGAGGCCGGGGTGGCCCAAATCCCACAGTGCCCTCTAGTGCTCCCGGGAATGCTGCTGGCGGGAGAGGCACCGGAGAGCATCCCCGGGAGCAGCATCCCCGGGAGAGCCCCGCTCCCTCCCCTCCCGAGCCGGGCAAGCAGCAGGCCTCCTCCAACTAATCCTCTGAATTTTTAATTTTACTTTTTTTTTCAATTTATTTAAAAAATTATTTTACATTTTACTCTTTATTTTACTATTTCAATTCTTATTTGTCCTATTATTTTAATTTTTATTTTATTACGTATTTATTGTTTAATTGCCATTAACAGTTGTCACTAGGTCATTATTTATTCTAATATTTTTATTTATTACCTTTTTAAAATTTCTATTTTATTTTCGTACATGCTTTACACACACAGATATATATATATATATTTATATATGTGTGAAATACTTCTGCTCACGGGATATATGTAGCGAGGCCCATTGCCCTGCATTATCCCCTTTTTTCCTCTCTTAAAGGTGCACTTAGTTTATGTTTCCCATTATAATTTCCGGTGTGTAATCAGAAAGCATTCCTTAAGAGACAAGGATCATCTTTGTTTCATACTTTTATTGACACTGTCTACCGTATTACTGCGATGTCTAAATGGTAAAATTTATTATTAGCAGTAGTGTCACAAAAGTCTGAGACAGCGATTTTCCTTTCAATAAAAGTAGTTAAAAACCTTTTAGAAAATCCATAATTTTGATTGCTGGTACTTCATAAATGTATAACTGGTACTTTTTAGCTGTCTCTTTAGGGAAAAATGAGTTTTATCACCTGCAGTACCTGGGTTAATGAAATTGTGTGTTGGAATTTAGCCAGAATGAAAGATGAGATCATTTGGTGGCACTAATATTGGCAACAGGTCTCATAAAAAGGTTCGACTCTTTTTAGAGAATTATCATTAGGGCTTTTTCTTTTTTTGAGGATGGGGGAGATATTCGAGTTATTTGTCATTTTTGAAGTTTCTGTGGTTCGAAGATTTTCATCTGCTGTAATATCCCAAACCCAGTGACCTAAAAGCCTCCACCAAGGCCAAGAGAAACACAACAGTGTCCATCAGTGCCTAGTAAAGGAATTTACTTGCTTCAGATTTCAGCTCCAGTTCCTGTTTCAGCCCTTTAAAAATCACGACTCTCAGCTCAAATTTGAAATAACGCTGCTTCTTTCTCATGGTCCTCTGTGTTTGATTGTTTGTGGATATTAGCTGTCCAGGAAATCCCATACTTAGAGATATAAATCCAAAATG